>CAAKHC010012904.1:35741-115848 GCA_901007825.1 Macroramphosus scolopax
CCCGCCGGGGGGGGGGGGGGGGGGGGGGGGGGGGGGGCTGGAGAGCTGGTAAAAGAAAAGGAAAAGACATGGTGGTGGGGGGGTGTAGAGGAATAGAGAGAGAGATAGAGAGAGAGGAGTGCTCATGAGAGCCAGGAGGTAGTTGTTATAGTAACTGCGTCTCTATACCTGTCAGTCAGAGCTATTTCAGGCAGCTGGCTTCTGTGGGGAGAAACACATACCAGGGCCAGAGAGCCGTTTCACTGAGGCTAAATCATCAGCCAACGCACATGCAGCGATATACTGGCAACTTGTGTGCCGGCAGACTGATCAAATTAACACCATGAATTAGATTTCAGCGCTATGTCATTCTTACTTGTTTTTTAAAGAAACATTCTCACATGTTTACTTCACTTTCCTGCAAGGAAGGAAAGTAACACAACAACCAGAGCATCGTCTCACGTTCCTGCACCGGCTGACAGGGTCTGAAGGAACGTCTCCTTCTCAGCACCGGTTCCCCCCGAGGATATTTAACACTTGAATTATAAATCAAGTGATTTGTTTCTGTTGGAGTTGGAGCGTCAGTGTTTTCTGTCCTCTCAGCGATCACATGTCTGTTACCTTCGGCTTCCATCTCCACTCTTTACCAGCTTGATGGTGGTCAGCCGGGCAGCTCATCCATCACTATTGACTATATGACTTGTCTCAGCTTCTTATCCTTTACTTTTAACTATCTTGATCATGTTTGGACATGATAATACAAATGGATTATTCATAGCTACAAATTAAATTCAGACTTTTTACTTTTAGTTTTCATCCCAATAATTGTATTAATCACTTTAGGAAACATTGCAACCTTTTTTTGTTAATTTTAAACATCTTGTTGATGCTAACAGCTAACAGCAGTGAATCCCTCTCAGCCAACTATTTCCACCTCAAATTAACACATTTGGCTTCAGATTGAACTACTAAATGTATTTACACTAACCATTCTAATTCTTCCTCCATTACATTACAATAACTCTTCATTTAATAGCTAAGTCAATATATTTTTCCATCACTATCACTCCCAATTATCCTTAGTGGACTCAATATGTGGGCATTTATTTCTCAGTATCAATCTATATATTTTCCGAATAGTTCAGCTCTTCCAGTTGTCCCCGTCTCTATCTGCCCCTGCAGAAGTACCCTCTAGAGATGATTCTTTAATGAAGTATTTGTGTGTGTGATTATTAACGCCGTTGCCAAAGAAAAATCCTCGATTCAGCCTCGTTGCGGACAAATAAACGGTGCAGAAAATCGTTGAGAAAAAGAGTGGGCGAGAAAGAATAGTGTGAGCACCAATATGGCTGAGTGCTGAGTTTGGGAGCCATTAAGCAGAAGGTAATTAATACCTGTCACTGCAGTGCTCCGTTCGCTGCTGTTATTCGGTTTCAGACCAATTAAAATATGACACTCCTCCGTTGGAGAACGTCTTTTTAAAATTATGCGCCTGAGACTAACAGACACCTTTGATAAACACACCCAGAGCTACAATTGGCTTTGGCAGCAGTGCCATGCTGTAGAGATAGATGGAGGGAGAGGGGGGGGAGGCATGGCAGTGTGGATGTGTTGTTGTCACTTCCAGTAAGAGATGTGAGCTGTTACATCTGATTAAAAGTGCGTCTCCTTCCTTGTGAGTTTCACTCAAACACACACACACACACACACACACACCCTGAAGACTGATGTGATGTTCTGAGACGTTTATGAGCCAGGAGATACTGACCTCTCAAGACAACGATTTGCTGCCTGGACAGCAAGGACAGATAAGCAAAAGCATACGAGCCAGGGGAGAGAGGGAATAAACAATGGAGGCGAGAGCAGCTGAGGATAAAAAAAAAAAGAAGAAGAAGCCAGGTGGTGTACAGAAAAAGCAAAAGAATATGATGAAGAGAGATAGGAAAGAAAACAAAGGATGGGAGAGTGCTGGCGGAAAATCATGTGAAATATGGTGGGTTTTTTTTTTAAAGAGTTGTGCTGATAGCAACTCGAGAAGACAGATTAGACGGAGAGAAGAGAGGGGAAAATGGAGAGAGGTGGAGTGATGGATGCAGGCAGGGGACCAGCAGCTCTCTGCCAACATCTCCATGCATCCTTCCAGACATCACACTGCGCTGCCATCTGCCTCCCCACAACACACACACACACACACACACACACACACAGGGAGGAGATATGTGAAATCATTAGCGTCTCCCGACTCTGAATAAATATCTGGGGATGAAATCTGACTGTGGAGAAATCACCTGCGGGGGGATATGACTGGATGAGATCAAGACCTCGCTGGAATGTAATTTGCATGTCATCTAAATGGGATCTGCCCCCGATGCTCAGGAGGTCAAAAGGCGTTCGATTAGTCGAACGGGGCAACTCACTCCCCGATTGGCTGAAAGGATCAACAACGGACGGGTGAACCTCCGCTCAGCCGCTGCTGCCTCTGTGAGCTGCAGGACTGCCCTCTTCTGGCTGGCTCACAAACCTCCACAGCTCCATACACAGAGAATTCAAAACCGGAGACAGAGTCTGGCTGGCAGTTGTTCTTTTTAATCACATTAGAACTGAGGAATAAAAATAAACACAAAGCATGAGAGTGCAGCACACAGAGTGTCTCGGTTAACCACATACAGTCTTATTTATACATATATTTATAGAAGAGAAAACGCTTCTCCCACTTGTACAGCCTCTGATTGTATCACAGAAATATACCAACATCGCCTGGGTGAGAGAGAGAAGTGAGCAGAAGAGAACGAGAGCGGAACTCTCAACAGTCGTCATCTACATTATAAAACCTGCAGGCCGTTTGTCTATATAGGTTTATACATCAGCAAGGACTCGGTATTCATTACAAAAATAGGATATAGTTGATAAAGAAGCACTGGGGTTTAACTGGGCGGGGGGGGTGTGGATGTGGCCTCCCCGTTCCATCAGTGGTATGATTAGCAGTGACCACCAGTTTACCCTCCTACACACACCCGAAACCAGGAAACAGTTCAGCCCAGACGGAGAGTTGAGTTATCAAAGGAAAACAGATTTAAATTAAACAAATAATTAGAAAATGAGTGCTTAGAAAATATGACACTGCAGGCAGCAGGAGGGGGTTAGTGCATTCATGAAGATGGTTTAGAAAAGGTGCTGTTAGAACCCAGAGAAGAGAAGATGAGAGGTCAAGGATGCAAGAGGAAGAGAGAAGTAGAAGCGGCTCTCACTTCCGTTGGGTTTCACTTTCCGTGATAGAAAACAAAAGGAGGAGCTGATGGAGATGACGTGTTATTGCTGGGGGGGTTGTTTTATTTGGTGTTAATATGTGAGTAGAGGGAAAGGGGCGATGGGGAGGAGAGTTATTGTTGAGGGTAGTAGGGCTGCTGCTGCTGCTGCTGGGGGGGTTGCTGGGGGTACCCAGGGTAGGGCTGTCCGGCTGGGGGGGCTCCTGGATATCCTCCCTGTCCCGGGGTCCCCTGGAATTGCATGTAGGGTACGTTGTACTGGCCGTAAGGATAGGGATTGTAGCCCATCGGCATCTGGAAGTATCTGCAAGGAGACGACAACAGAAAGAGTCAAACAGGTTTCATCCAAAGGAACATTTTGGAAACTACGCTTGTTGGCTTTCTTACTGTGAAGAATAAAAGATCAACAGAATTCATATCGCCGTGCCAATCATAGACTGTATATTATGTCTGGACGACGTGTCTCCACCTACATCAGTGGGATGACTGATGGGTGGAGCCTGATGGGGGTCGAATTGTACTTAGAAATCAGGATCCAGTGAAACTCACCCTGGGTAGCCCTGGTAGCTGGGGTAAGGTGGACCCTGGGCCTGGGTGGGTGGGGCCATTGGTGGTGGGTTGGCGGGGGGAAGGCCGGTGGGTGGCACATTGGTTGGAGTGGAGGCAGCTGCTTGTGGGGTTACGGCAGGTGGAGGGGGCCTGGCTGGGGGCTGCGGCTTGTCCATGGGCTGCTGCGGTGGCTAGAAGAACAGTCAGATCAGTAAACAACCACCGGCCTCCTGCAAAGATAGTGAACGTGCGGCTGCTTACAAACACAGTCCTGGGTGCCGGGGTGGGGCCTCCGGGGGGGCCAGCGGGAGCGCTCTGATAGGCGGGGACGTTGAAGGATGGAGCACTGGGCTGCCGGGCGATACTCTGCTGCAGCTCCCTGGAAACAAGGATTCATATGTTAAAAATAGGATCTGCTCCTTGGCCTTCCTTCACCACGTGTGATCGTAACAAGAAGTTATTTTTCTAACTAGTAAAGAACATACTTAAGTAGTTCATCTCGCTCAGTCTTGCGAGCAAAAACAATGTCGCTGCACTTGTTCTGGAACTTCAGCAGGATCTCTGTCAAGTCGTTGTAGAACTGAGGGGGGAGAAACAAAACGGTACAATAAATCACCGTGGGTGCCAACATCCTTAGAGCACAAGAAGAATAAAAGTAGAACAATATGGACAAGTTATGCATTACTGCAGTACAGTTGATGTTGGTGAGGGGGGGCACCGAGTGAATACCTTGGTGCCTTCGCGCAGGTTGCTGCTGATCTCAACATAGCTGTCATGCGCCGAAGCGAGCTTCTTCAGGACCTCCTCCCTCTGGTTGGCCTCCGTGTTGGACTGTTTCAGACTGCTGAACTCCTGGTGGGACGTCTGGAACGAGATCACAGGTTGAACACACGGAACAGGTGAATCTCTGAGATACATCAATGTTCAAATCGATCACCGGGATTGGAATTTAAAAACAAGACCAATTTGCTCCGTAACCAAAAGAAAATGTCTCTCGAACGTCAACAACCTTCCAAACACTGTTGGTGCTTCCATACCTGAATTTGTCCCAGCAGATCCTCCTGCGTGCGGAGGCTGGCCTGCACCCTCTGGTTGTAGGTGTTGTACAACTGGTCGAGCTGAGAGAGCGACAGCTGCTCCTCGTTGATGGCTCCGTCCTGGGCGAGCGCCGTCAGGAAGGTGGTGGACATGTCAAATGTCACGGCCTTGATCTCCCCCTCCAGAGTCTCCCTCTCCTTCTTCGTCTCGTCGAGCTGAGCCAGCTGGGAGCGCAGCACATTCACTACCTGTGTGAAGATGCTACCAGTTAACAAACACAATCCCGGAACTATAATTCAACACACCTGATTGTCCCTCGTGTGAGCGCAGTGTAGCTTGAGACGTGCTCTACTTTCTTGCCCTTTCCGAGATCTGCTTGCTTAGTTATTTAAGTTCCCCAGCGAAGCACAATGCAAAGTCAGCAAATAAAATGAAATATGGAGCTGCAGGGAGGAGGAGGAGGGACCGGCCCATAAAGGACACGATGTCCACCAGCTGTTTCTGCACTGCGGGAGATTATGTGGCACACAGATACAAGTTAACATTACAATAACGTGACATCATATGTGAATAGAGGCGGACCTCGCTGCCCTGCATGGTCTTGGTCGGGTTGGCGGAGGGGATGGCGGCACTGAGCTCGTTCTCTGGTTTACACAGCAGGGCGATCATGTCACAGTGGGTGTTGAAGCGGTCTTTCACCACCTGGTCCGCCTGCACTGCCTTGTCCAAAATGTTGCGGAAGTTACCCCCCTCTATAAAGATAAGAGAGGAGAATGGAGGAGGAGGACAGACAGGAAAAAGGGGATATAAGAAGATATAAGAACAGAGTGTGGAGACAAACGTAACATGGTGCAAAGAGCGCTGGGTGTACCGGCGCGAAGGGGCTTGTACAGGTCTCCAGAGGGGGTTCGGTTCCAGCGCTGGTTGAACTTGGTTCTCAGCTCGTTGTCGGTCGTCTCCTCGTCGTCCAGCATCTTCAGCGACTAAAGGACGGACGTGCAAACATATCAAGTGGAATTTGATTAAAAAGAAAAGCAGCTAAGCGATGCTTGTCAACGACAGCCTGACGTGTGTGTGTCATCTGACTTTAGAGGACCTGCCTGCTGGATTCTCTGTTGACAGATGGGTTGATTTCTCATTTAAACTGGTCCTGTCGGTGATCCCTTAAATAAATCTATCCGACACTCCGGCCAGCAGGAAAGTGCTCTGCTGTTCTATTGATTGTGGTTACGACTCTCCTCATACATCCGAACTGACTACTTTGGGGGAAATTAGGACATTTTGGATTTGGACTTTTCCCAGTTTGCCAACAAACTTGGAAGCAGGTTGTGTTTTATGTTTATTTGTTTATCAGCAAGATGTCTAATATAATAGGTTGGCTGAAGTTGGTGGACAGACCGTCCTTGGCCCAAAGATCAGTGGATGAGATTTCAGTGATGATCATAATCTGGGATTTCTGCCACTGAGGATTATCAGGATATTATTTATTATTCGTGAGTTGGTAGAAAAGTCCAGGACGTCCAAGTCATCTGCTGAACAGCATCAGATTCATATGCTAAAGACAAGATTTGACTAACAAGCTGTTGTTTGGAGTTAAGATATACAATGAGTCTTTCAGTAGCTCTTTATTGAGCGTTTTCCGTGTCCACCACTGACCTCATCCAGGATCTCTCTGTTGCGGGTCAGAAGCTCAGGCAGGTCTCTGATTAGCTGTTCGATACTCTGCAGGCCTCCTTGCTGCACAATGGATTTTGCCTTCTCAGCGATGGATTGTGGGACAGAGTCTCCTGACAGATCCTCCAGAGCCGCTGGCAGGTTCAGGGAAGCCAACACCCTGATGGACGGTGAGATTAATACTGCAGTTATGAGTCTGAACATTTAAGGATTCAATCCATCCAAGTCCATAACTGCCATTGAGTGATGAAGACTCTCAGAAACATGTCAGCGTACCCGTTGCAGAGGTTTGTGGCCTCCCGCATCGTTCCCACCAGTCTGTTAACCGTCTCAGTTTTCCTCTGGCTGTAGATGCTCATGGATTGCTGCACCGCCATCGGAACCATCTTCTCAAACAAATCTGAAGATACGTAAAGAGTAAGATTAATAAAACAGTGGTGGATTCTGGGATTGTTGGATCTGAAGATCTTCCACAACATGACATTCAACAGGTGGCTGCTTTCTGTCTTCACTAAGGCAGTGGACGTTCAAGTGCTCGTTACCTCTTACCTGTGAATTTCTGGCTAAGTGGAGGTGTGATCGCGGTGGCTTTGACCAGCGATGCCTTGCCGATATGCTCCAGGTCCTTGACCTCAGGCACACGATCGTGGTAGATGAAGTCGTTGTCTTTCTTGGCTGCGGTGAGGGCTCGATTGATTTTCTCCCCCAGGTCCTTCACGCTCACGTATTCATCGTAAGGAGACGCCACCGTCTTCACCAGCTTGGCTGCATGCTGGAAGGATGGACACACCGGCGGAAAGACGATGCGGGAAATAAAAGGCTCAGTTAGTGAGTTTATTTGAAGTTAATCAAATGATGGTGAATCGGTTGCCCCATCAGTCGAAGCTGGGATAGATGAATTGCTAACACTCTTTTCCACCAACATAAATATGGTGGTAATTCTTTGTCAGGCTCACTATATGTGGAAAAACCAGCAAGGTTTCGGTCCAGTCAGCGTTAAATTTAGATGTGACAACAGCGAGAAGTGACTGTTTTAAAAAAACAAAAGAAGCCGCTAACATGGTTAGCGTCCCGCCAGACTTCAACGAGCCCGTGATGGACAGATGGTTCATCCAATCACCTGCCAAGTATATTTCTGAAATTTTTTTTTTAAACAGTTTCCACAACTTCCCAAATGGTTCCATTAAATAAACCATCTGGTTCGTCAGGTTACTGTGAGCCTACAGCGACAATGTTTGAGGAAAAATGTATTAACTGGGGACAACAATAAATACACATGTGGTTCTTGATTCTTCACCAGCAGAATGTCGGTGGCACTTCGGAACCATCTCACAATGTAGGACAATCTGCTTCAGTTGTGTGGAAGCTGTGTACCTGCAGGCGAGCGATCTCCTCTCCGAAGTGCTTCTTCTGCTTGGCCAGGAGGCTCATGTGGAGCTCAGCATTGGCCTGCATGATGCAGTGCTTGACCGCCAACACCGGCAACACTTCCTGAAAATAGAAATACTGACCAGGGAGAGGCAACCACAGAGCAACACGCAGACACGCAAACAGATATATAAACACACACACACACACGTGCATGATCGCAAGGCAATCCAAAAAAAATGTCAGACACACACCAGCGAGGTCAAATCACAAACATCAGGGAAAGCACAAGCAGTCAGGAGTGGGGAAAAAAAACAATAAGTGCACACACACACACACACACACACACACACACACACACACGACCATTGCCAACACCACCACCAGTAGGGATGAAGAAAGAAAGGAAGACAACAAGAGAGAAAACAGAACAGGCCGTGAGTGTTTAACCTTTCAGCAAAAGCTGCTACACGTTCATCAAAAGTCCCATAGCCGTGTGTGTGTGTGTGTGTGTGTGTGTGTGTGTGTGTGTGTGTAGATGACACAAAAAAGGTGTTAAGTCTCAGATTATATTGAAACTAGTTAAACAGCTGGTGCAACCTTCTTATTTCCTGCGTTTCACTTTACTTCATTTAATGTGTTTCTCTGTGTTCCAGTCACATTCTCATTAAGATCTTTAGAAACCCAGATTAGATGATAAGAAACCAATCAGAATGCAAGCAGGTCAAACTGCAGTGAAGGAGTGATCAACCAATCAGAGGGGAGCACAGGACGGAAATGGACCAATGAGGAGAGAGAGAGAGAGAGAGAGGCTGTGATGTGGACAGTCCCACAAACAGAGTGACACTATTCAGGGCTGTTGCTTTGTCACTTGGCTGGTTCTGCTGCAGTCGGGATGAATTGCAACGCAGCTGGGTGGGAAACCGGCCCTGACCGGTCCGTCAGAATGAACACAGGTGGAGCTCAGGACAGATTATTGGCCTCACGGTGACCTCTAGTGTTCTTTAAGTATTTCTACAGGTTACAGGAACTGTGACAGACACACAGAGGCGCAGTTTAACTTTTTATGAGGTTCAAGTGATGTGATTTTCTTCCAGAACGCACACGGGCGTCTCGTCCAGCAGCAAAGCTAAAGACAAAGTAACAGTCCCTTCAAGTCAGTTTCCCACAAACACACACACATACATACATACAAAACAGTGCACACTAACAGTCTGTCGGTGTTTCCCCTATAGAAGTTCGACTTGGATGACTCGCACAGGTAGATGCATTTTTTTCCTTCAATCAAGATGCACAATCGTCATGTCATAATGCAGACAGACGGCTGCACAAAGGCAGGTTCAGCAGTAAACCAGTCAAACAGGGATGTGTGCAGTTTTTATGACGAGTTTTTGACTAGTTTCTTACACAATAAAGTGCAGGAGCAGCAGTGAGTTCCACTTTTGCTCTCTTCAAGTTTGAAGTCAACAAATTAAAGTGAAGCCGCCTTCACACAGTCTGTGACTTGCTCTTCGCTCACCATGACGTAGGGAGCGGGGCACCGAGGCCAAGAGAAATGCCTTCATTTCAAATGGCAATATATATTCTAAAAATGTCCGAAGCGTCGTGACCCACACAGGTCGTCATCAGGGTCATTTAATCACCAGATAGTGTTCCTCGGAGTGTTTGAAGGAGCCGTGCACTTTATAGTTTTGATTGAGACCATATTCTATAAACGTTCTGGAGTGTACCGGGTGTTCTACTCTGAAAATAACGGATGCATTGCCTTTAGGGTGTCTGACTTTGTGCCCTGCTCAATCTGCTCTGTGAAGATTGATGCTGCTTCCATCAAAAGCAGAGTTAGTGTGTTTTTAGTGGAGCAGAGCGGAGAGACACTTTTGGGAAGCTTCAAAAACACACAGTGGTGCTTCGGGTGGAGTCACAATAATCATCCAAAGCGCTGCAGATTAACCCGGTAGGATCAAGCAGTTAGATCCCATTAAAGTCAGGCATGACTCAAGTCACACGCCACAATCACAAGTAAGATCTAATCCTGTGAGGAAACACTGAGACACACCAAAACATACAGAACCCAGACATGCGTATCACACTCAAGACATGGCTGACGGTCGGCAGGTTGGTGGGTAACTCTGTGCGGCCTTCACGTACCTTGGGGAGGTTTTCTTTGTACTGGCACTGCTTGAAGGCGTCGCCGTAGAAATCTGCCGCCTGATTGGCCAGCTTTGCGATGATGGCATCTTTCATCTTATCTGTTGGGTGAACAAGCTGCTTTTACAGATGTGCTAAGGGTGCTGCTATCGAGACAGATGCAGTGGAAGACGCATGAAGATGATCAGGCCGTCTGTGGGTCAGTAACGATTACTGACAACTTTTCATACAAGCAAACATATTAGATCCTAAACAAAAGTAGTATTAACATATGAGCCTGATGAAGTTGTCCTTACATCTAAAACACAATTAGTAACAGAAAATATCAGTCTGCTAATAAATAGCAGGTGTGATCAAGATGTAACCTTAAAATCTGTTTTCTAAGGTAACTCCAGAGGAACGACTGGGACCTGGGCTACCTGGATCAAACCTGACGATCGTTAGGGAAGACTCGAACAGCAAGAAATGTGCATTTGTGTGAATTAAAAGATGCTGTAGACGTCTTAAACACTCAAACGCAGCACGTTACTGAGTGTGACACACATTTTTTAACTTCAGATCCTCGGTTTCTTTAAACATATACATAATAGAACTACAGATAAAACATGAAAAGGCTTATGGACTTTTGGGATGTTTCTCCTTTGGTACCTGAGGTTGCTTTTTGGAAGAAGACCTCCTGTGCCTGGGCCAGCATGATGAGGCTCAGGGTGCCGACCGTCTCGGGGGAGATGTCCATGGTGGGCTCCCTGTTCAGTGCTGACAGCACCGTGTCTTTGATGTGGCCGAACGCTCCGCTGGCCAGCTGGATGAACAAACACATGAAGGGCGACTATTCACAAATCCAACTGTTACACAAACAGAATGTTATTGTATTTTCAAAAACAGCTCATGATTCATCCCAATCGTCCACTAAGTGCGACCGTGCTCGTCCGGCTGGAAGCAACCCAGCACTCAAACCAGTTTGCAATGTGAAATAATGACACGTGAATAACATTGTATTTGTTTTGACTTGTATTTGCATGCTTGGAGTGAAACTAGTTTTTCTCGTTTGTTTATGTCATTTCTCTGAAGTTGTTCGTGCAGGAGGATTAAAGGCATGTTTCTTCCACCTGGGAAATATTCAGGTAATGCAGAGATGCATCATACAAGTCAAACAAGTTCCTGTAATGATAGGAACACATTGCAAATCTGGACATAACTGACATCATCACTGATGATCTCATCAAGTGTTTCACACCAAACTGTGCCGTATAGCGGCGCGTTGGGACGCCCACCTGGTAGTATTTGGCTGCAGCCTTCAGCCCTTCATCGTTGTCCAGGTTCTGCTCTGAGGCGATCTGACTGGCCAGAGCTGCTGCGTTGAACAACACACACGTCTTCTCGTAGCCCAAACTGGCCAAAGCTGCAACACACAAACACACCAGAGAAAGAAATCTTTAATCTGAATTAGAAGCAGGTACGTTCTTTTGTTTAAACATAGCATCGCAAACTTAAAATGTCTACCTGAGTTTGTTCCAAGATTTGTTTTGATGTCTTCACCCTGGCTTTAACGTTATGCAAGTACACACAAAGGATGGAGTGATATCCAGTCGAGTGACTTGATGTCTCAAATATTGACTGTTTTCTATTCTGTTGACACAGTTGTTTGTCTGTAATCTGTTGCTTCTCTTTAATTCTCAACTTTTCTCACCGCGAGAGCGTACTTGAAAGAATGCTAGCGTCGTGAGCTATGAATGAACATATTCTCCTGATCAAGTGCTGCACTCACCGAGCTTGACAGAGCCCCCGAACAGCGATCCTTTATCGAAGGCATCTTTCCATGTGAAGGTTAAGCACAGCTGCAGAGACAGAGAGACACTTTGTTTTAAAGTCCTTGTGTTAAGGAACTAACCCACAATCATGCATGCTGGGCAATCAATTACCTGGTTTTCACAGAAGGGAAACTTGGGCTCCACCGCACAGAGTTGGTCATAATATCTGAGAAAGAGAAAGAAATGAGAATTAAAAAAGTGCTTTCTTATGAATGTACATCTTTAAAACTCTGGTTGTTTTTTCAGGTGTTACTATAATGTATTTCTGATGTGGGAAATTCATGAGAGGACATGGAACATTTTTGAAAACAAATAAACGAAACAGAAGAGTCGTGATTGCGTAACTGTGTGAAAGGATCATGATTAGTATGACATGACTGTATCAGTGATTTGAGGAAGCTCTGCCCGTTCAGGGACACTTGACAATGACTCAGGAAAAATATCTGGACAGTCACATTGCAGAGCGCACACACATACAGATTCAGTGACGGTGTCTTGGCTCTTCGTCTTATCAGTATCTGTGCCAGTGATGCGGCAGAGCCTATTATTAGGAGCGACAACATGTAGAGCTGCTGGAGAGGGAATCCCCTATCTGCAGAAAACACTTGAGTGTAAACATTTACTAGAGAGCTATCCATACGTAGCATGGTTTACTATCATTGTGAACACACACAAGTACATCGGCGAAAGCTGAGATGAGAGGTGTGCCTTCTGGTTATGGGTAAAAGAAAACGTCCTAGACCAAACAATGGTTACCATGGTGACACAATGGCAGTGAAAGGAGTAGGGCCTGCCCGTAGCCCATGGCTACCTGACACATGGCTTACAAACGACATGTGAAGAGGGCCGAGGATCAATGCTAAGAGTGAGAAGAGGCAGCCCATTCTGCACAGACGTGATCGCTTCCACGTAAGGCTGTGAGATACGACCAAAATCACATATCCTGATAATGATACATGTCTTAGCACATTTTCTATTTATCTATCGTCAAATGGCACAGGCCTACTTCAATATCTCTCAATTACAATATCTATATCTGGCTTCCTTTTAGTTGAACCAAAGTTGTTAAAATATCGCTAATTCTGCGAGTTTGATATTGCGATTTCAATCATGTTTTAATAAATTGTGCAGCCCCAATTTTGATCATCAAACAGTACAATGCGGCATCACAGGCAGTTTGTCTGAAAAAGCTCAACCTAATGTGCTGAAAGGGAAGGTATTATTCAATTGCCGGCTGCTCCCCGTGTGCACCGGGCACCTTCTGTCCAACATCCAAGAGCTCAATCCTAGCAGTTGAAAGACAGTTTAATTATTGAGCTGCAGCCAAAAAGCCTCTCAAGGTAAAGAAAAATGGACGCAGCACTCTGTAAATGCAACCTGGCAACTCCCTACATCCTTACACATGAGTCATTGTTAACAAGTGGAAGAGAGCAAAGTCTGCTTCAATTCGTCACCTCGGAAAACAGCGTGTTGGTTAATGTTAAGTAGCTATACAATACAGAGGCTTTCTTATGGAACATTATAGGCAGGGACCGGGCCAACTCAGTCAAGGCCGATGTAATCAATACCACTGATGAAAAGGATATGTTTGCTATTACATAAGAGCAAGACAGCAGTCAGCAACAATGGAGAATTGTACATGCAGGTCTTGAAAAGAGCTTTCACAGTTTAAGCTATTTTGCATAGAGGAACTGTGATGCAAAGTGGATTTATGTTTGCAGGTGTAATGATTTATACTCCCATGGTGGCCTGAAGAACATAAAATATATGTTGATCTAGCTGCTTTCTCTTTTTCTCACCATCCTGTCCGATGCAGATGTGAATGCTGATATGAAAAGCTTTGTTTCTTTTCCCATGGACTTCTGATGAAGTAAACTGAAGCATTCAGAGGGCCTGAATGTGAATGACAACCAGATAGGCTGCTGATTCAGAATATATACACGATTTCCTGTTAAAATAAACCTCCTCTAATAAGTAATTACAAGAAGCTATTCCATATTAAACGATGTTGGCTATATAATGTCACATATCGTCTTAAATGAACTTGTGTTGTAATGATTTATGTACTTCAATGAGTTGTATGCGTCTTTGAGCTAATACAGTTAAGTTGAACGTTGAAACTACTTCTAATGCTTATGTCAACACAACAATGACAAAGATGTGGAAAACATGCAGCTTGTCTTACAGGGTTTATTTCACCGTTTAAGTATTTGACAGGCCATCAAGCCAGGTGACGAATACGGCAAGCGTTAGTTATTATTGTGACAAATACCTTTTAGCTCGACTAACTTTAGCCTTCGATGCTATCAACCGACAGCTAACAGGTCGGAGTGCGGCAATGACGGAGCTAATCCGGCGACACAGGTAAAAGTGTTACGACGAGTGATGGTAGAATGACAGTCGGTTCATGTGTGTAATGAAGGAGGACTCTGTCACCTGAGCAGGACCTCCAGGGAGCTCTCATGTTTGTCCAGCGGCCTTCCCAGCGCGTTCCTGCGGAGCTTGTTCAAGTCCTCCACGGCTCGGATATACTCCCCTTGCTCCTCGGCCGCTGGGTAGCTGGCAGTTACGTATTTCGACAGCGGTTTCACCAGATCCACTTCAGAAGACTTTTTTAACGGGACAGAAATAAACGTTGCCATTTCGGCCCGTGCCAGCGCAATGTTAAATCAGGAAAAACAACGTCTGTCGATTAGCGACCAACGAACACAAACAACAGCGGGCGATTCACTTCCTGGTTTATGCCTGGGAACGTCAAATGACGTCACTTGTAACGGAGGCGCGCAGCGCGCAGAAGCAGCAACGTTTTAATGACAACAGGTCTGAGAGAAAATTAGCTGATATAAAAAAACTGCAGTTTTGATAGGAAGCCCCAGCTACATATATTGATTGGACCCATCTGTGAGTAATTTGTACAGTAATCCTACCATGGAATAGTAGATATAGGCTTGATAGGCAATTTTATTGGATACAAACAAGTTAAAAGTGTTGAGATAAATGAATATCACACCAAGCAAATATGTAATATCCCTGCGAAATAGTCCAATCATTTTTATAATTCAGCTATTTATTATAAAATGTTTTCATCCTGATTATTACCAGCGCCATATTGTGTTATTCGGTGTACATAAAAATAAACTAGTCACTTACTACTACTTAGATGTAGAAATGTGGCAGAAGTATTAAACTCTGCTTCAGCAAATCTGATTTGATTAGAAAACTTTTCCAAATTAGAAACCATTTCCTTATTTTCAACAAACATGTATGCGTTTCTTGCTAATAATGCAGCACAGCACCAGAGAAAGTTATGAAATCATTTATTCCCAGCACATGTGGTTGTGTACATCTCCAGCATACGATACTGTGCACATGAGAAGCATAATCATTGACATTAGGCTGTACATGAACAGTGGTCACCTCTCCTGCACTCACGCACTCACTCACTCACTCTCACACACACACACACTCACCCATTCTCACACAGTCACTGACAGACAGATGATTGGTCAAGGCTGCTCACCAGAGTTTGCCTGACTTGGCATCCCATCCGCTCCACAATCACCACATTTTGAGTCGATGAACAGTTTACTGTGCTGTGGTACTCGTGTCCTTGTGAACACCACAAGAGCTACAGTTGCGGCTCTGGTGTGACAAGCACACAGACGCTTATCAGTCTCGACATTCTTTTTTTTGTTCTCCTAATAGACGGATAAGAAGAAGGGTGTGGCTGTAAGACTATTGACTACACATCAAGCTTGAGTTTGGTGATTTTTCAGTGCAGGCTTGGTCTCTGACATCTGGAAAAAGGAGGAGGGATTACACTCGCCAAGACTGACATTATATCTCTCTTCCCCGTCTTCCACATGCTCTTTACTATACAGCAAGCTAAACACAGTTTCATCATACCAATAGGAAAAATTCTATGAGTACTGACATAATTAAGTCTTCTTTTGCAAAAATGATACACATGCACACGCACACATTCTGACATTTAGGAGGCGTACAGTGCACACGCGCATACTGTATGCACTTGAACACTGCCAGACACTGTAACAAAATTCAACTAAACCTACGGCGACTCCCAGAACCTGTGCGAGGTTTCCTATCACATCTGAAAAGGTGAAGGGATTCAAACCACATGACCTGTACGTCTTGTGTTCAGCTACAGAAAGACACAAGAGTCTGGAGATGTTTGCGGAGCTGCCATGATTTTCTAGTCTATGGGATAAGACAACTGAAACCAGGCTGCTGCGGAAAGTAGATCCTGGCAAGGATTTTGTAAATGCGGCCCAGAGGTGACTCCACAAGCCGCCGTCTGATCAATTCTCTGAAAGTGACCAAAATGTTCAGAGCCAACAAGGCTTTTCCTCATTAAAATGCTTACCAAGCTTAACTGTTTGGTCCACATTATAGTCGTTTTTTTTGATAGGCCTCACTACCTCTTTCTGCACGTTTATGGCCAAAATCCCAGAAGGCGTGAAACCGCTCCTCTAAACCCGTGTGTCAAAGAGAGCAGAGGAGTCAAAGACGAGATCCTGCATGTGTGTTTGTGGGCGTGAATGTGAGTTAAGGAACCTAAAAAAAAGCCAATATGGCACCAGAAACATTTCAACGAGAGCAGTAGAAATGTCTAACCCATAAATAAAGCATCAATAAAAACCGTAAAGCGCAGGTTGACAGGACGTACTGCGAGAGAGTTGAGTGTGACGTGACGACGCAGGGTGTCAGACGGAGATATGGCTGGACGTCTACAAAATAATCACACAAGATGACTGTGTGACATGAGTCAATGGAATCAGCCTGATCAATAAAAGGAAAAGTAATGGTGACATTCACAAATGACGACACCTCCACTAATTTCGCCAGGATATTTTTAGGGGTTACTAACCTCAGCTGATCAATAAAAAGGTTGAGACACCCCATCGAGAACAAGCTGAGTGTGTTGGAATTCTCCTTTAAGGAAGTTAGTTTGTTGAGATTGCATGCTGATCAGCAGTGCAGGGTATCAAATACTGGCCTAGTGCTGGTTGTGCGTGTTGTGCAGGAAGGGCAACGAGCAATAAGGATCTCTGCTGCCCGCGGGAACATCACCCTCCGCTCTCTCCTAAAGCCTGCCCCTCCCTTCTCCACATAGAAGCATTAAAAAAAGACAAAACAATAAAATAGAAGCAAAATACATAAGATCATCATCTTTCCTCTAACCTCCAGTCTCTCCTCTTTTAACTAGTCTCCTCCGTTAGTAGTGTTTTCAATATGAAACAGTGGACACACCCATGTCAGATTCTAACATTTACATGGCTTAGCACAGTCTGTCTGCTGTCCATCCGGCAATCATTAAGAGAGAGAGAGAGGGAGGAAGTAGAAGAAAAGAGTTGAGGCAGGCAGATAGGGACAGAGGGAGGCTTCTGCTCCAAAACAGACGGTGGAGTATCAGTGATGCCATCTGTCCTCGTCACTACTTCAGGATTAGATGGACTCCTTTGCCCAGCTCATCTGAAGAGGGAGACAAGTGCAAAAAGTGAAAACGGGTAAATTAAACTCGTCAAATATGGATCTATGAAGCTACATAAAGCACAGACGAGGTTGTCAATGCACGACCAACTCACCTTCGACAGTACTGATTAAAAAACAGCTCTCGTCAGGCAAGTTGTAAACCATCTGCAGGAGACAAAACAGAAACACGGCGGTTTATCACACATCTCTGTCAACTTGAAGTCAATGGCAGACCACTGTCAGAAGAAGGAACAGTAGAGTACAGTAAGTGAGTGTGATGGTATTGTACATGCAACTGAGTGACACAACAGACAGCAGTGTCGTTGTTTGTGGTCTGAAACAGTGACAGACTGCAGCTCTCTTGCTCAGTCCACTTATTTACTCTTATGTTCAGAAATGGGACGAGATATTTGCAGGACGCTGCGCCAAACTTACTGCAACCAATCTGATGACAACTGCATTCAGAAAACAAGCAATTTAAAAGTGTTTGTCTTGCAGATGAACCTGAAAAAGTTAGACAATGTTGGAGATCATGATTTAGTTATTTCTACATTACTTTGATCCCTTTATTACAATTAAATCACAGCAAACACTGTGTAGAAAACAGCAGTAATCCAGGGGCGTAAGGCTGCAACAATAACTGAGCGAGTAAATACAGAGGAGATAAGCCCCAACTCATGTCCTCTTTTCTAGACAAGAAGGTCGAAGCAAAACGTATGCCATCAAGATATCTGCAGGGCATTCATCAGCATCGAAGTCATGTTTTATTCAGGGTTGTGTGTAGTTTACCTTTTTAATTACGCCCTAATAGAGTGCAGAGAGCCTGATAAATATTAATAATGGTGCTTAATGAAGAGAAGAAGTTTGGCAAAAGGTTTGTGTGTGTGTGTTTGTGTGTTCTTACCTGGTTGCTAAGCAGGATGTGTATGCCTGTCGGACCTTGTCTGTACACCTGGTTGATCTTTCCTAATGGGAGGTTGCACACACTCGCCATCTTTCGAACCAGTTCTACAGCTGTCAGGTCCTCTAGGTACAGAGCATGGTACACTGCGCAGAGCAGAGAGAGACCTTGTTACAAAACACAAACCCCACATCGGTCACACAGTGTCAGTCACACACACACACAGCTTCTGTACCATGTAAACTAGAGGAGACGCTGTGCTCTCCGTTCTCATTGGTGCCGTGTGTCTCCAGCAGGGGGCTGTCCCGAGGCGACTCCTGACAGACATACACTGTCAACCTGGGACGCACTGATCTACACACACACAGAAAAACACACCACCTTAATAATACTCATACAGGTATGCAGCATCATAAGATCACACATAAACACACAACACAGACAACGCACCTGGATTTAAGTGCATTGAAGAGTCTTATCCCATCTGCTGGCCCACAAATCTGGACCAGGTCGTCCCGGGTTAACTTCAACAAATCAGAACCTACGCAAAGACGATGGAGTACCAGTCAGCTGCTACATCACATCTGTGTTTGGGTGTGAAGACGATGTGTGTGTGTGTGTGTGTGTGTGTACCTGAGAAGTGAGAGAAGAGTCGTGTGTAGGAGTTGAAGCGATGTTTCTGCAGCCACTTCTGCGCGTCCTGTATGGTCGCAGTGGGGCTCAACTGCTGCAGAAGAGGACAGGGACACACAAGACGTCAACACGCACACACGGATGATCACTTTCCTGTCATAAAAAGTACACCTGGACGAAATGAATGCAGTATAATACAGCAATAAATCCTCCTTGATGAGGATTTTTAATGTTCAGTTTTAATTAAAAAGCTGTTTAAGGGGTGTTCATTTATTCATCGTCATTCGTCATTTTAGAGGTTGAACTTTACTGGGTTTTACTGAAATCACCTCTCAGTATGACCCACTATAGTTCCACAGTAACCAGAAAGACCTCATCAATCATTCATTCTTCAACTTTCCACCAGTTCATACAGGTGTGTTGACAAACCTCAGTGTTGCCATGGCTGCCAGGTTCTGCCTGGTGATTCGGGGAGGACGTTTCACTGGAAAACAAAACAGCGACACACATCTCGTTGAAAAGAGGAACTTTCAATTATCTTTGTGTTGTTACAGTGTGGGTGGTGGTAGGAGTGAATGCAAGTGAACAATGACTTGGTGTAAATAAGGCAATATAATAGATAAAAAAAAAAAGGTGTTTACTTAAAGAATAATCCATTGAAAGAGGAAGAGACTCAGACCCACATCACGTCATTGTTTCCCTCGGTGTGACATCGTGCTTTGAGTCGTTATATTTTACTGCTTTACAACAGTTTTTACAACAGTCCTCCTCTGTACTGCTCGTCACCCAGACATATTTCAACACTCGCTGGAAGCTTCTTCATGTGTGACCGAGCAGTGTGACGGCCACGTGGAGGACCAGAATACTCTGTGTCTAAGTTGGATAATATTTATACCCAATATCGATTGAATTCATCAGGAAATGCTGTGTCTTATGTATTTAATCTTCCAGAGTTAATATCAGAAAATTGACATGTTGATGTCGTCAATATTTAAAAGGTATACTGTTTGTATCAAATAAACATTTTATGCTCAAAACCATTTTTTATACTTCATGCCAACAGGGGGCGACATACCACCAGAGAGTCAGTATGATCACTAACTTTTACTTTGCTACATACAGAATGCAACAGGGCTGATGTAGTGTCACATTTAGATGAGGAGCTCCATAGAGAGAGGTGGGGGGGGGGCATGAGTGGAGGTGCAGCCCTCAGGCAGGGTAAACCTGATGTCTGACACCATTTTGACAACAAAGTTGCTACGGCCATGGAGAGCAATAAGCCCAATGCACTCTGGTTCTTGTTGGTTTTGTGCCACACACTCCTTCGTCTATTTTCTCTGGTCACGTAGCACCAAACTCTTCAATAGCCCAGTTAAAAGACAACCCCATCTTTCCAGTGGTGAAATACATCTTTAAAAGGCAGAGCTAAACACACCCTGAAACACATCGTGTTACCTGTCCGGTACTGAGGAGGTTGTGTAGGTCGATAGCGGGGTGGAGGTGAAGGATGGAGTAGCTGCCTGGTTGGTGCTGACGTAGGCATTGTCTGGCCAGGGGGAGCACTGAGGAGATGCATACAATCCAAGTTCTCAATGATATCACAGTTAGCAAGGATGACACAGTTATTGAACACTGAAGACCAAGTCAATCAGAAAAAGGAGCTCAAGGGAATTAATTAACTGGGAATTAATTGGCAATTTAGCTTTGCACCATCTCCACCCACTTATCAAAGAGACCTGAGATGCAGAGTAGCATTGTGACATCCCTTCCCCAGCAGCTGAGAGTCTAGAAGCATCAGGTGTTTAAGAGGGGGCATATTGTGGATGGAGTAATGGGAAGGACGAGTGTAGGAGAGGAGAGCAGGGTGCTTACACTGCCTCTCTTGGCCAAAGAGTCGCCACAGTCAGCGGGAAGTGTCCGTTTGCTGGACTTTTTCAGCTCCTGGTCACCCGCATCCTCTATGATGGGCTCAAGCCTTGTCTACATACAGACACACAGCAGAGGTTAGCCAGCCAGTGACCAACACACAAACACACAACCAGTTAACAGGGGCCTGTACTATGAAGCAGGATTTGAAGGTTAGTGAGGACACTTCAGGTTTAGTGTTTTCCATTAATTACTTTGACTGTGGCAGGCCTGGTTTGCTTGGCAACCTATTTAATTATTTTTTAGATCCGTCCAAGAGAACACCATCCGCAATCATTTCATTGGTGGACAATCTCCCCTCACTCCCTGTTTGACTGTCTACTGACAATCTCAATGTAATCGTCCATTAACACTGAAGTAGTAGAAGACAACTGTGTATGCTCTGCAGAGAAATACAGAGATACTGATTTTAAGGAGATGAGGACACGGTGGCAACACAGCCATTTACAGCCTACTGATGGATCACCTCTCATGGAAAATGACATCATCATTCCCTGAACATCCTGCAGTGCACTGATAGTGAGCGGTTTTCTTAGGTAGGACAGAGTTTTGAAAGAAAGACTAAACATAATCCCCAACTGTACTATCAATAGCTGCAATGAAATCTAAGGCTCGCCTGGGAACATGGTTCCAATAACTGAGATGTAACTCGGATACTGGTTAGTATCAATGCCTAGTTAGTGGTAAAGCATGTGGTTCATCATGGTTGTAAAACTAGTGTTAGATGTGCTGAACAGGCCAGATAAACAATGGAGGTTGCAGACTGACCTCTGATAGGATAGTGGTATCATAAGAAGGCTGGTACTTTTCCTTCTCTTGAGGCGTGCGCTTCTCCATCTTCTCCCTGTCGGTCTTTTGTTTACGATCCGCCCCCTTTGGCTTCAGTGGAGTCAAAGAGAGGAAGAGATTTTATTGCAAACAGATGGTCGCAGGTGGAAAATGTTCCTCCACCAGAACGCCAGTGTGTACCTTAAAGACTTTGATTTGGCAGGAGGCTGAGTGGAGGTGCTCTGTATATTCTCCACTTTCTCCCGGGGCAAACGTGTCAATCTGGATCCTGAAGGGGACGCCCTTCTCCCCACCGTGCTTCCTGGGAGTGAACTCTGTGCTGATGCAGTGCACCTGCAGACAGCGGGGAGACCCCAGTATGAAGTTGGGCTAAAAATATGCGTTTGATGTGGAAGTTCAGTAGCACGCTCAACAGATGGCACAAAAGACAGTTGATGTGTGCGTGTGTGTTACCTGCACAAAAACAGAAGCTCTTTTGTTCATGTCCCAGAGGAACTCTGCAGCGTTCAGCTGGGAGGAGTGCGTCGGCTCCACAATGCCCACGGACATGGGAATATCTGCCTCACACAAACACACATATTTGAACTCCAAGTTCTGCACATGGGATGGTTTAAGCTTTTATCACCCTGCATCATTACCAATATCAAGGAGACGGTCACCAGGACGATTCCATTTCCAGCCCTCCAGCTGCTGGTGCTCTGTGTACTGCAGCCGCCGGTCATGGAACACCACCCGCACAGTGCTCTACACACACACACACACACACAAAAACACATCCTTGTAGAACAATATTAATTAGATGAAAGTTTAAATCTTCCTCAGAGGTGACTTTCCTCACCTTCACCATCTTGTTACTGAGCTCTGGTAACTCCCCTTGCTTCCTGTTGTCCAACATACGCACCTCATAAGACTGGCCTGAGAGAGAGGAGGAAGAGGGGAGATCAGAAAATATATCATGGCATGATAACTGTCTATTTTTTCTATTTCTAAAATCTCTCCGAACTGGGGACATATAAAATACATTAATTAATTGTGTGACTCCTCTTTAATTTTGTTGGTCTGAAGAGTTGACAGTGCCGCAATCAGATGTGCCCAGGTCCTCCATTTTTATTAAAATCCCTATATCTGAAGTTAAATTAAATAAAGTGATTTTACTAACACAGAGACTAGAAGCGTCTGACATTCAGCTTCAAGGTTTTATTTTACAGTAGTTACACTGGTGTGCAATGAAAGAATGCGGTGATAAATTATTGACGAGTTTTTGCTTGAGGCCGATTCAAAACTAAACCTCCATCTTCAGCCGAAGTAAACTAAATGTTAAAAAGACCTGAACCATCATGCCGATAACGACAAATGAGGTAAAGTACAACTAAGTTCTCACTGCAGGGAAGTATTGTGCATCTCACCTTGGTTTAGGTATGTGAGCGTCTCATCGTGCAGCTTGACAGCTGGCGAGGTGGCGGCACACATCACATACTGGAATGGGGGATTTTTGGTCTCGTTTTCAGGAGGAAGGCTGGAGTCCTCCTGCTTAAAGATTGGCAGAGCCAGCACATCACTGCGAGGGAAGACAAAGGAGACACACCAACAAAAAGTTAGCAGTCAACGCTAAATGATCTTCCATGTAGACCTGAATCTGTAAATGTCTATTTTTAAAATATTTTTCCCTCAAGTCTATTCAAAGACTATTAAATCCAAAACACCATGTAGGATCCACCCTGATGGCGAGCTCAACACTGAGACCGGATGCTGTTGGTGTTCCACCACATCGCTTTCATCCCAAAAAACACATCAAATCGACAAAACATGTAGCCGATTGTTGAATGAATAGTCTTATTTTATTGACGGGGGCTCTTCAACAATTAAATGGCTGTCTGGCTGTGTATGCATGAGACCGCAACAGCATAACTGAACCAAAACACCCAGAGATAGTCCGAGCTGCTGACACACACTATCTCTCACATTTGGCAGCAATTCCAGACAAACAACCTGCCCTCAGCTCACCCTGACAAATGCTGCCAGAGTGTCAGTGAGTGCACGGTAAGCAGGAGCGTGTGTGCAGAAGAGAGTTGCACCCCTGCAAAGAAATATAGATTGTGGCATCTCATTTACTGGAGAACTTTTGGCAAGAGATGTGCCTCTCTTAACTTGCACCAAACTTTTAATAAGTAACAACTTGACAAGTTCCGAGACATTCCCTCACTAACTTTCTCGAAATTATGCTGCGTAACACAGGTTGTCAAACATTATCCAGTCTTGTATCATCCAATCATATTCTCTGTCACCTGCTGGTGTGTTTTCTAGGCAGTGCCAATCTAGGCACCACAGCTCTGTTTAGCCAGGCTGGGAAACTACATCTGCTTCCTGGAATCTGAGGAGCTGGTTAGACTGAAACAACCCAGAGACATTCTGTTCCTACCAGCTGCTGACTGGAAACATGCCCACCCCGGACCCACAGATAGCACGACCCCTGCAGCCCCTGACACACCCTCTGCTTTCAGTCGTTCACATATATGCAGCCCATCACTTGTGTAATGGTAAACTTTCCCTCTAAAAAGAGGCCAATGCACGTCAAACACAGATAAACATATGGCACAAGCACACGGCAGAGGGGGCTACTGATAAGACACATGCATGTCCTGAGAGCTCCATTACACACAGTCTATTATAATTATACTTTCAAGAATTCATAAGATGCCACATGAAGAATTAATGTTGTAAAGAAAGATTATTTCATAGTAATTTCATAGTGACCAGGGAGTAGTGCAATATCAGCTGGTCAATCCATGTCATCAAACTTAACCTAATGTTGACGAATATTTGCTTGGGCACAGTGACAGGACAGTCTCTGATTGACTGGTGGTCAATCAGTCCAGGGTGTATCCCGCCTCCGACTCAATGTCAGCTGGGGTGGACTCCAGCTCCCCACAACACTTAAACAGGATAGTTAAAAATAGCATTTGTTGGTACAAGAGAAGAAGACTTGTCATTTGAAAATTTTACATAACTATTTGTACCATATTTTGATACCTGAGGACTAAACCTCATTAAGTCAGTGAGCCAAGCAGCATGTTTGTACCAAGATCTAATAATGCTGTTGATTGGTTGTCTAACAACGTAACAAAAACACATCATGGATCAGGTGTGTGTTTTTGTATGTTAAGAAGCTGGACTCCTTTGTAAGTAATATAGGAGGTGTTAAAATGACAAACATCCCCTTTCCACATTGTGAACATGGTGCTAGTCCTGGGCTGGTGATAGTGCACGTCTTCTCTTCTAAGAACCAGTTTACTTTTACATGTGTTAGACAGGGATCATACAATCAAGGTTGAAATGAACAGCTGGAAAAATAAACAGACAATGAAAAAATACATTTATTGCTGTCAGACTGAAGTTACTCTTGATTTTCACAAATGCATTTATAGTAATAAATTAGATGTGATTATTAAGGCTTTGAGATTAAAATACTGATTCGGCCCTTGAGGTGCCTTGGTGGGAATGAGGTGCAAGCGCGGCTCTTTTTTTTTTTATCAGGCTCGATGCAACAAGTGCACAAGATGATACCATGAAACAGCTGTGGTAAAGTAGCTTTGTTTTTATAATGTAAGACTGATTTGAGAGGATAATGCTAAGATCATTAAACATCACACTGAAGAGTTTAACAGACAATTTAAGTTAAACCAAGTTGAGAAGGACTTAATGAAATTGGTATGGAAAAAAGTATTGTTCGGGGACAGTCAGGGAGTTGGTACCAGTATTAAAAATACTTTAATGATACCAACATCTAGAGATCTGCCCCAACGGATAGCACAGCAATACTATTAATACATGTTTAACTCTTTATAATAATAAAATCAATTGTGAAAGGCGTGTGGTCCTTGATGCTCACAAAATACACACATCTACACCATGTTTTGACATTTGATACCCATCCCTCATATCTATGATGACCTGACACTCTTTCAATCAAAAATTCTGTCACAGCACTGATCCTAAGACGCAAACAGCACATCTGCTGACAGCCTGTGAGGCCAGTAAAGGCCCTTTCCTGTGGAATTTCTGGTGGCTTATTCTGAAAAGGTCCAGATCGATTAATAATCAGAATCAGTGGATATAGATGCGTACTATTGTTGCTTTTCCTTCACAGTTTAACACAATTGCTTTTGTGTGGGTGTAGAGAAATACATCTTTGTCCCTGATCATGGCACCCTGCAGCGACGGTCCCACTCCAAATCCCAAAACAAAGAAAAGCCATCACAACCAGTACAAAGGGAATAACACACAGGGAGGGGGTAGTATAGTGAATACTTCCAGACCCTCGCCATAGACCCACTACTGTGCTGGGAAGCTGGAGTTGTCATGTTGACTGGGTATCTAACCTCATGCTGTAGGCTCCAGCCCCCAGCTCCTGCCCGATGCCGGACAGACTGGCATCGAAGTCGTGCACCAGCCCCGACTCGATGGTGGCGTCGTCCATCTTCAGCACCCAGGCCATCGGCCCCAGCTCCTTGTCCTCGGCTTCTACTTGGGGGGACGCCAGCTTGCTTCAGGTAGGAGAGGTCGGCTAGCGAGGAAGTGGGCTCTGCTGCTTCTGACAGACACCGCGAGAGGAAAGTTATGCTGCTAGCCCGTTAGCTGCTGCAGGCAGGCGAATCGATAGCTTTCCACAGAGACAGGACGTATCGCCATATCTCCACTCGGGACAACTTTGGAGCTTTTGACACAAATTACGGTGCTCCAAAAATGCCTGGAAGTATCCACTTAGCTAGCAAATGTTAGTCGTGACCGAAGATGCGAGCTGATTGTCAGCATGCTAACGTTGGCTAGCAGCTAGCTTTAGAAATCCATTTTAAGCAAGTTAAGGTGTATTCGGCAGCTCCAGTCACCCCAGGCACACTCTTTAAACAGTCTTGCCCCGTAAGTTGAGCAGAACGCAACAAGCGCTGAAGATATTTATTCAGGGTGAGTCCGCAAGCCGCATCCCCCGCAGCGTTCGCACAGCTGTTGCTACCTAGCTATCAAGCTAACTAGCATCAACTTCTCTTGAATCAACTGTGTTATTGATGTCCGGTGGCCTAATCGCAGTACAGCTACAGCGCTGCCTGTACCATCCCAAAACGCTCCGCTCTTCTCATCGCGCAGCTGGAATCACCGCTGAGGCTCCCAGTCCCCGACACGCAGTCCTTTAACCATCCAAAGTGTTGCAGTTGACACCAAACCAGGCATCAACATGGCTCCCTCAGCGTACACAGCCCGTCGCTCTGTGAAGTCCGCAGGGCTGCTACCACCAGCCTCAACAAGGATGCCAGGATGACGATAAACCAATCAGCGGGCGACTGCTGTGCCAGGCGCAGGGTGATGGGCCAATCAGCGCCTTCCAAACTTCCGTCATGTTGTCGAACTGTAATTACGCACCGCCCCCCCAGAAACTGATACATCCATAAAGTTAACTGATAACACTGGAAAAGTAGTAACACTGTGGATATGTATCTCCAACGGACACTGACCGTAAAATGATAAAACATAATTTGAATTAACTTCTAATATCTGGACAAAAAAAAAAACCTAAAACAGAACACACATGTAACCGTCGGTTTATGAGGGTCATACCATGAGTAGCCGCCGCCGCCGCCGCCGTTTCCGCACGCTGGTGCTTGGAAGGTTTCGGTGTAGGGCTGCCAGAACAACATCGTGTCCCACATGAGAAGTGTCACTCCTGCTGCATGTACACAGCACTCAGCCCGGTGCCGAGGGTTCTCATGTCGCTGGTGGTTGAAGAGAAGGCGCTGCAGACGTGCTGTAAGTCCCTGGTTAATTATTAGTCACCGGTCGGACCCTGGATGAGGCGCATGGTGAAATGTGTGGGTTGCAATTTTTTCCTTGCAGGGTACACAAGTTATTTTGGTTTGAAGGGGAAGACCCGCCTCACGATTTAATTACTGCCCCCAACGCCTGACTTCAAGCATTCAGACAGGAATACCAACCCACTATAAAATATATTTTTACTTATGATTTACAGTAATCATAAGTGCTTTAAAATGTTTTGTTTACCTGGTTATCACAATATGGCCACTTTTGTAAAGAGGGGTTGAGTGATAAATAATTTGTCATTTTATTTTATTTTGGACTTTGGGAAATTATCAAGTCAAATCAAATAAAGCTCAAGTCAAGTGAAGTCACATTATGTCTGAGTTGAAGTCGATTTGTAGTCTTCTGTGATTTTATTGGATCAAGTGCCTAGTGATCAAATTTGTAACATGTTTGAGAGTAATTGTCAAAAAGTACCAACAGTAGAACTACTAACACAAAACAATATTATATTGCATACTATAGTTTTTTCTGTTGGTTTATTGTTATGATTATTTTCTGCTAAATTTTATGAAATTCCTGTGAGCTGGAACTAGTAACAGAAACTAGGCCCAAAAACTGATAGTGATGGTCAAATGTGCTCTATTGTAATTCCCATTGCAAATCATTTTAGGTGTTGGATTGGCTGGAAACTTTCACACAAATCCAGCTGCTCTCAACCTGCACCTACATTTAATTTAAAATGTTAGCTCAACAATCGTGGCAAAGGGAAAAATGTAAAAAATATTAAGAAGTTTAGTCAAGCAAAGAGCCAATTATGTCAGGTTCTTCATTGGCTTTTATATATATATATTTGACAACTGAGAGATTAAAAAAAACAATAAGTTGAAGTGCTTTCAATCCTTCTTGGTTTGTGATCGACTCAAACCGACACTTTTCAATTTCAGTGTGAGTGATTGTTAAAAACAAAATTGTGAGAAAAGTCAGAACATAAAAAAATGTTTTCTAATCCTTGTATCTGGTGACCCTTTGTGAGGTCTGGACAATTTGCACTGCAGGTCAGAGGATATGCTACAGCAAGGTTAAAAAAAAAAAGGAATGACAGTTTCAAATTCACAACAAATTGACTTCTCCTCCCTTTAAGATCACCTGCAAAGGCACTTTGACCCAAGAATTCAAAAGTCGGGGTTTATCATGATCTGTACAAGTTCTTTATTTTATTGTAAGCACAGCTTTGTAAATGCACAGAGGAAACACAACAATGAAAACTAGAATGTTACAAGAGGAAGGAAAGAAAGACACGATGGAGGGAAGAGAGGGTGGCATGACGTTTTCTTTCAGAGCTGTAAAACAATACATTTCTACAAATTTCTCAGTAGAGAAAAAATAAGTGAGAGAGACACTACGGGACGCGCAACAGAGAAAATAAAAACAAGGATGGGCACAGGTGCTTGTGCACCCCCGGAGGACTCTCCTAAATGACGGGATATTCCATTTTGATATCATATAGATACATATCCACTATGTGATAAAAGCCGTGTCCTGTCATACTCCATGTAGTAAGCACCCATCTTCTGCCCCAGAAGTGGACTGATCTGAAAAAAGCTAGGAGGAAGAGGACAGCAGAAATTCTTCTGAAAGGGGAGGACATTGTTCACATTAATTTAAAACCTCAGCCACACTATTCTGACTGTCAACAGGACCCCAATAAAAAGTTCTTTAAATGTAGTCTCATGCATAGCCAAGCACATAACGCCTCCTCTATGTTGGAACCTGCCTATGTACTATATTTGCCTTGAGCAGACGTGACCTGCTGTGACTCGCCACGCAGGGTTGGTCGTACCTTGTAGGCTCATCAGCACCGTTTTGAAAGAGAGAACGTGTGTTTATGTATGAGGGAAAACCTTCGGACATTAAAACCGCTGCAGTAAAACCTCGTAGCGTAAAATAAATCCAAACTATGACACAATGTTAATATACATTCCTGCCTACCTGGCCCCGGTTACTCACTGCTCAAGCAGCCATGTGTTCATCTCAGGCGCGTTCATGACATCTAGATGATCAGACGGGATAATGTGTTCAGGATGTAAAGGAGGCGGAGAGGACGGATGTTTCATATCTTCATCCTTGAGTGATTAGTGACTGGATGGAGGGTGTGACCGTGTTTCTTCATGTTCAGTGCGAGCATCAGACATCAGGGTTCTCGACGATGGTCAGGAGAACGCCTCCTTCATTTGGGACGGGGCATATACAGTGTGTGTGTGTTTGTGTGTGTCACTCTGCTGTGCAGAGTGTGCGTGGAAGCGGTTCAACGTAGTGAAAGTGTGTTGGGATGTTTGTCTTGTTCTTGGCCTATGTGGGCGTGAGATCATGAACAGATGCAGAGCTGCAGTTCTGTGGTTGCCCCGTAGGAGGGCTTCAATTCCCCTATAGGACGTCCGATGGCGGTTCACTGCCGCCGGAGCCGGATTGGGCCCGTTTGATGTACAGATTCAACAGCTTCAGCTGCAGGTGACGAACAAACAGAACAGAAGATGGACGTGTTAATGAATGCGTGACTCATAATAAGACAGTTGGAGAAAACATGGAGAATTTGTCATCTTTACACACCGCGGTGTTTCACATCAGCAGGTTTATTATTCATTATGAATGACACACTTGTACACTACCAGCTTGTGATGAACTAAAGTGTCAAGTGTTTTCAGGTTAAGTCACCTTGCTGCTGGAGAGCTGGCTGAGGTGCGGTTTGAGGTCCTCCCCGATCACTGCGTAGATGGCGACCAAGCAGAACACGCAGGCTTTCCTCACACTGCTCTCAGAGTTGTCATAACCCTGTTCAGCCATAACAGATCACGACACTTGGTTCAAAACAAAGCAGTCAGCGGAAACATGGATGTGGTGGTTATGTGTGAGGCTAGGAGATGGTCACCTGTATGAGTCCGGGAACGATCTCTGGCAACAAGCCGAAGAGGCCCTCACGAGGAATCTTCTCAATCACTTTTGTCTGCATCTTGATGGCCGCTAGGTTAATGGGGTAGTCAGCCGACTGGATGATGGGACACAACACTTTGATACACTGGTCCGGTGTGATGGACAACGCCAACATGGCTGCCGTCTCCTCCGCTGCTCGTACCACCTGCACACACACACAGTATTGTAAATGCATAGATCATATAAAAGGATCGGTTTGCACTAAATTTGTCATCGGTGTTAGTTTAAGGAGAACGTTTACACGTGAAATGGGTGATTTTTTCCGTTTTATGATCACCGGCGTATTTTAAAAACACTCTTCATGCTCTCTAAAGTCCTCATAATAAAAACCATTAAGGGAATTCATGTGTGTGAGAGTACCTCCTTGTGGGGGTCTTTGTGCGCCTCCAGGGCCTTCATGATTGTGAGCTCTGCGTAGTTCTTGAACCTCCAGGGCTGCTTGCTGAGAATCTCCCTCAACACCCGCAAAGCCAGTGTGCGGATAACATGCTGGGAGAATTACAAATATTCAAGTTAAATTTAGCTAAGCCTGTAAGCTTAGTGCCATTACTACAGGTGTGTAGTGGGTGTGTGTACCTCTCTGTCACCCATCGTCTCGAGCAGGAGCAGCAGGATGGTCTTGAAATGTTCATCCCACACCTGCAGGGTGTTTTCTCGGATCAGCTTCAACAGTTCGCACAGTGCCGTCTTCCTCTCCTCGATGCGCTCGTTGTGATTGGACAACTCTTTCAGCAGCTCGGCCACCAGCTCCGACTGGTCCAGGCTGCTGTCTGCTTAACACAAAATGCAACAGTCTCAGTAAACAGTTTCAACGATCAGTTTAGAGCTCTACAGCGTCTGAAAGTGTCAGTATACCGTCTGTGAGGAGCTCAGAGTCCTCCATGCTGCTGTCCTTGCGGCTGTGTTTGAACGGAGAGTCAGAGAAGTGCTCACGGGCTCCTCGGGGGCTGGAGGAGAGCAGGGGGGTGTTTAGCAGGGACGTCTTGTTGTCCAGAGCCATGCGGCCCCCGTCCACAAAGTCTATACCACTGCTCCCCTGCACAACACAGATAGAAACAGATTCAAAATGGGCTTTATTGTATATTCAGCAAGTACAAGATCTGTTTCTTCCATCACTTCAAGGTAGAGGTAAGACGAGGAGACTAGTTTGGAAGGAGACTTGTCTCCTAGTGTTCAATGCCAGGTGAGGAGGTTTCTGTATATATTTACTCTCCAATCTCTAAATGCCATTATCAGCGGGGTAGTTTGATGAGTCAGGTTTCCTGTGATCGGCAGGCTGACAACATGTGGACTGGTTGGGTTTCAGATGCATCTCACTGGGAGAATGTCAGTAGGTCACTTCGAAGACACCGTGTCCCTAAAGGGAGCCAGGGTTCAGGTGGGGGGACTGCAATTGGACCTCATGCCAGTCTTGTGCAGGACTTGAAAATAAACTTAAACAGGAAGAATTTCAGCTTTGTACTTTAACACTGAGTCTTGGAGCTGTCAATTACTAGAAGTTATCATTTGAGTCCTGACTTTATCTACAGGAAAAAAAAAAGTCTTTTAAACACATCGCCTGCATGGTGTCATAGAACTTGATGTGGCGTGTACCATACTAAGGCTGTAAGGGCACATTTGAATGATTTATTTTAAATGTGATAAGAACTCATGCAGTTTTTTGTGTGTGAAACAAACCTGTCAAAACAAGAAAGAAAAAAGTCTGAACCCTGGTGGCTGATTGCAGGTGTAAAGGGGCTTCTGCCATCTAGTGGCTCTTATAATTAGAGAATCTGAGGCAGGAAACACCATGATGCTGGCTGCTGTCAATGTCTCACTTCTGTTTCTAATTTAAAGCCATGTAACCACGCCCGAGTATAATCTCACCTTCATGCGAAGGTATTGTAATTAACTACAAACAGTGATATTTTACAGCAGCAGCATGACAGAGTTCTCCATCAGCTTTTGTACACACAAACAGACCAGCAGGCATCAGTAAACAAACACACCATTCATCCTCAAGTCTCCGTCCACTCACCTCCTCTCCCTCCCGGCGTTGAACCGGTTCATTCATGTCCTCTTGGCTGCGGACGCTGAAGTTCTGAATGGCCTCAGTGACACCTTTCAGTGAGCTGTAGATGTCCTCGGAGTTCATGTTTTCTGTGTCGTAGTCAAATGCACTGCACCCACAAAAAGGAAAAAGAAGAAACTGTACTAGATTTCACTTTGGGCATCGTACCGCTTTCATATAGTAAATTACACGTCTCATACGCAGCCTACTAAAGAGGACCTGAAGCACACTGCCTCAAACTAATGTGATATGAAAACATTTACACTTCAGGTGTTAATCTTTTACAATGTGCTTGCTAATTGGTCAAAGGTTGTTGGATGTATTTCCCATGTTGGTGGATTCAGGTCACTGCATCTTTCATCTGGACGTGCGTTACCTTGGTGATGGGGTGTTCTGGGAGGTGTTGGTGGGGGAGGTGACCGGGCTGGACCAGCTGGCGGGAGACCGGGGGGTGTGGCGGGTCAGAGGGCTGCCCATTGATGCCTGAAGGAGTGACAAAACAAAGAGGACATAAAGTGAAAAATATTAATATCACATAATGATCGACAGCCACTTGTGACACAACTACTAAGACTAATGAGGCCCTCTTCACTCTGGTGTGTGTGTGTGTGTTACCTGTGCAGCATTTCCCGTGTTCTTCAGATGGTTTTGAAGCAGCTTGGTGGCTCCATCCTGAAATGTTTTGGGCAGAGCTGCCAGCAGCATGGTGAACTCAGGTGTGTTAAGCTGGAAAAGCGAAATCAGCACCGACTGGGCTGCCTGTAAGAAACAAAATACACCAATAATTTAGAAAGACGTGTGTGAACCTGAGAGGAGAGCAAAGCTTGCCAGTGGGAATCAAATGTTGGATTTGGAATGTACACAGTATTTGAAAAGTGAGTAAGCACCTTTCTGACGTCGGAGCTCTTGGGTTCAGTCGTCCAGGTGATGATGCGGGAGACGGCCAGCCGAGTCTCACTGGAGTTCACAAAGTCAGGAGCTTCCATCTGTAACGTCAGCGTCTCGATGTACTTCAGAATGGCCACCTTCACCTGGGATACAAGCATCCACATTAATGTAAACCCTGAGATTAGCTGGTTGATTATTGCAGTCTGCATCGCCTGTAAGCACCTTCACAGTGTCAACAAAAAGATGAACAGATTAAAAATGGACCAGCAGCGCTCACAGTCACAAACTTTTAGGTCTGAAACTGAAATAATCTGATGAATCAGTGAGAAGATCGTCATGCTTTACAATGTGAGGGAAACAAACAAATCATTACCAAACAAAGAAACCAATGAATGAAAACACACAACAGGCTCCAAAACGCCACAACAGCTGACCTCTGCTCTGGCTGCCATCCCTTCTCACTCTCTACATATGAGCCTAGAGGACCAGAACTTCCTCCAAATCACTTAGCAGCATTGGTTGCGCCACATAATTGCTCCCCCCGGAGCGCACTGACCTGGGAGGACTGGCTCCAGGCTGCGGCCTGCTCGTCTAGAGAGCAGGCGTGGCGCCGCGCTCTGGGGGGGAACAATTTAACCCCGGACCCTCCCCTGCCTCGCCTGCAACATGAGCTCCGTGCAGGCTTCAGAGAAAGAGAGGAGAAGCACCGCGTCAATCAACAGAGAGACAGGAAGACGAGGACAGGGGTGGGCAGGGGGAGAGGAGAGGAAGAGGTGGAAGCAGGGAAGAGAGTGCATAGAGGTCAAGATGGGAAAAATGATAGGAATTTAGGATTGTGCTAATTTCATATCACTATTCTGAAAGTCTGGCAATGCTGTAATGTCTGATGAATCAACAAATCAGATGGTGTGTAAAGTGTCCTGAAATAGGCTCAGTTCTGCGCCTACATGCCAATAATGCTGATTTTTTATAAATGCAAGGAAAGTGCATGAGAGGATCTTACATCTCTACACACACACACAGTATCTTCAGGCTGCTAAACTGCATGTAATTCTATCATAAGATGTTCATATTTTAATCTAGAAGTCCAACTGTTAATAAAATAACCAGGAACCAGATGTTTCTTTGAACCAAGACAAAGTTTCGCAATGCTTTCAGCAGATAATTTGGATTCACACTTATTAAAAAAAAACCAAAATGTGGCGGCTGCAAGATCCCTATTAAACGACAGGACCACTAACAGAGTCAGGAGTGACGGGATGACAGCAGGCAGGGCACAGACTTGTTCTATCATACAGGTTAGTGGGAAAGAGGGAGGAGGAAAGTACAAGAGGATGAATGAGAGCTTGAAGGGAGGGTCCACACTGAAGGAGGAAACAGCCAGTGGAGCCGCTCCAGTCATTGTCCAATCACAGCCCAGGATTCAGGGTGTGGGGGGTTTGCGGTGCAGAGCCAGTAGGACAGGCATGAGGTCATATTAGTAAAGCAGTAACCATGGTTACACAGTCCCTAAACTTGGTAGACAACCCAACCCCTCCTTCACACACTCCACTCTCACATAAAACAGACAACTGAAGTTCACTGGTCATTTACCTTGAGGTTGGGGGTCTGTGTCTGGTCAACAGTGAACCTCATGAGAATAGTAAACTGGAGGTCGTTGGGGAAAGATTCCCTGCAAGAAAAAATAATTCCACACTGAATTTTCACAGCACACAAAGACATTTCTGAAAAAGGAGAACTGGAACGCAGCCCATTTGTTGTACGACAGTTTCATAGCGAAGTTGACCTTTGACCGTTTAAATATCCCTTCATCGTGCTATTCTATTAGACATCTGTATGTAATTATACCCACCTCGTAATATCAAGTGCTCTCTGAACTTTGGCCTGTACAGAGCCGAGCAGGTCTGCCCCCATCTTCTTCAGCAGCTGGGTGAGCAAAACGAACAGCCAGTCCTGAAGATCCTCCTTATGGACCAGGATGAAATCTACGAGTGTCTCCAGGAACATGCTGAACACCTGAACAAACAAACACATAGTAAGTGATCGTGGTCACTCACAAAGGGCTTCATGCACACATGCATACATACAAGCAGCGGCTCTGGATTATGCTGCTGAACAAGCCTCACGTGAGACAAGTGTTAGTTCTGCATTGTGAAGTTAGTAGTTATCGGTTATTGCTGTGGCCCGGATCATCATTCTCAAACACCAATGTACTTTAAATCACCAGAATCAACAGACTTCATGTTAGAAAACAACCTCAACGAGACAGTTAATTACAGAGCAAACCAATCGGGCTGTGCGGTGGCCATCTCTGCATGCCAATGTCGTCGTACACAACATCATGTGAGACGGGTTAGTGAGTGTTAGGCTGTTGCCTTACCAGCAACGTGAATTAAACAGATCATATCCAAACACAGTATATATAAATATAGTACACCAACTGGCCAAACTTACTCTCTACAGAGAGTTCCAGAGGGGGGGTGGCATGGAGGAGAGAGAGACACATCTGTTAGCAACCAACAAAGTAAACCTGAACTCAGAATTTCAAGCGTTCAATCCAAACGTTTAACAAGACATCTGCAAAATACATAAAGGGTCCTCACACTGGTAATAAGAGCAGCACAATTGTGAAGTGATGTCTTGTGCATTATTAAAAAGAGCTGAAGGAAATGTCTAAAAAAAAATGTAGAAGATGAAAATGAAGTAAAGAAATGATCTGGGATAGTCAGGAGAGAAATCAGTGGGAAGATGCAATACCTTGAAGGAGGCTGAGCTTATACCGGATTCTGCCGTGCCATACACCCTGCCGGAGTCTCGCTGAAATTCATCAAATCATCAAAACGTCAAACGGTGGGAAGGGGTGGGAAGCACACACCTTACGACGTGTGTGTGGGACATCGGGAACTCCAAATGCCGAAGGAATGTTAGCTAGGGCGAACTGCAGCTGGTTAGTCAGAAGAAAGAGCCGGCAGCCCAAGTAGTTCTGTTTGTGTGTGTGCGTGTAGGGACGAGCGCTTCAGACTGCAGGTTGGGAGGGGAAAGGGGGGGTGGGGGTGGATGCAGTGAGCACACCCAGCGAATTGGCTGCTGGAAAAAAAGCGCAATTCCACAGGACGGCGAAGAGTGCGAGGTCACACGAAACCCAGTTGTGGCATGCCATTAGAAAACGCACGCTCTGCATGCCCGGTTTGTTTGAGTGCGGCGAACCATGTGTGCAATGTCTTCTTTTCTTTAAGTCTCAATGTATTCTTGTGTATATTTTTAACTTCTATTGAAGCGTGACTGTGAGTTAAACAAAAAAATGTAAATGTTTTTTTCTTGTCCTGGCAGAATCCGGTACAGTGAAGAATGGTGGGATAAACAAATCATGTGTAACCAAGGTAAAATCAAAATGGGTGAATGATGAATTGATGGTGTTGTGAATGAGTGCCGTGACCCTGTAAGAGCAAATACATGCTCGCAGTGCATGCAGCCATACCTTACTGTGAGGGTCTGCAAACATCCGGGTGAAGATTTCACACAGCCTCTTCAACTCCACCCGACTGCCAAAGGAAACAGACACAGTTGGAGGAGAAGATCAACTAATTCACTCTGAGAAAACACACTTGCCTGTCCTGTTAATGGCTGACCTGAGGGTGCGTTGGTTCTTCAGCAAAGCCTGGAGGCCCAACAGCCCCTCCTTCCTCTCAGACCAGTTTGCACTGGCACAGCGGTTCAACACCTGGCAAGAGACACAAATACAGACACACACAGGTCAGCACAGCGAGGTGAAATCTTAGATATGAGTTTAAGAACTTCTCTTTAGGCAATAAAAACAAACACCAGGAGTTATGAGGTTAAGCAACAGCTACTTATTTTCCAAGATCTCAGGTTTAATAGAAGATCAGATGGAACTTGAAATCGAGACATGCTACTTGACTGTCTTAGTAATCCAGAGAATGAACACTAACAATAAGAAGCGCAGGAGTTCCCCTCTTTGTTGCCTTCCACACAATCATTGCCAATAACACATTCACTGGGTGGGATTATTTGATACGTGCACAGAAAGCGCAGCAGTCAGCGGGTTCCATTTAACATGTTTATTTTCTTCCATTCTTCTTTAGGCTAAAGGTTTGAGTGGTTGCATCTTCTACAATTAAAAGAAATACATAACAATGAAAAGTCTGTCATGTCTTCAGGAGATACAAAACAACTCAGTCATGTGATCAAATATCCTAAACTATGAAAATAACATCAGAAACTAACCAAAGGAATCAGTATTTCAAAAATATCGTAACAAAGTGAAATTAGCACGAGACCGTACGATGACTCACTGAACGCACTCGGCAACCGAGGACAACCATCTTAGTTGAAAGGCTGAACGCAACGAGCCGAAGAAATTTAAACATCTGACTTAATTGGTCAATCAGCACACCTGTGCCTGCTCCAAGGGAGAAGTCATGTGACCTCCAGCACTCATGTCTCCTCTCCTCCTCCAACGTCAAATTTGCTTGAAATCTACCATGAACACTTCAACAACTCAACAGAGTTCGCATGGGAAAAAAGACAAACCTCAGCTACGTCTTCCGTCTGTCTCATGTAGGTCGGGATCGCTCCTCCGTTCCTGGAGCTGTAGGACCTTTCTGAACAGGCGCTGGATGCGTCGCTGTTAGCGTCGTCGTCGGAGTACATACTGTAGTTTTCGTACCGCCGCCTTGCTGGCTTCTTCTGCGGGTGAAACGAACGGCCATGAAATTAAACTGAAAGCGCAGACGGAGCAACACCAGGAAAAAAGGCAGAAAACATGCACAGATGCAACTTGTTGAATTAAAATTGCTAAACACACACACACACACAAACACACACAGGAATGAGGCGGGAGAAGAAGCTGACCTTGGACCGCATGTCTCCCAACAGCTGACAGCGTTAAACAGAGGCAGAACCAGGGGTTAGTTAATGCACACTCAAGGAAGGGTGATATGCACGAGTTTTTGGAATCTTTCAGTGTTTGTCGATGTGCTGATACAGTAAGTGTGTTATCATACCAGCGCATCTGCGAGAGCCTCTTCCACGTCTGAGCCGGTGTTGAGGACCCTCATGGCACTAACTGAGGATGACAGACGACTGGACTGACTGATGCCAAACCCTGAGCCTGCAGACAGAGAGAGATGCAGAGAATAGAGAGGAAGGATTGACAGAAAGAGGTGAGGGACAAATGTTAAAAAACACTTGAAAGACTCCAGATCACCAACTCTCTCTGCCACTCACTGAGCTGTTTCTCGCCGTCGGTCCATCAAGAAACTCACTCCTTCATCACCCATACTGTTTTACTCAACACACAAACTACATTTCTCATGAAGCAGCCCTGTCAGTTGATGGGATGAATTGTTAGATGACATTGTAGGTTTCACTGAGGGGAGAAAGTAAGGCTGAAATAAAAAACAAAGGAGCTTGCGCTGGTGTCCCAGCAGAGAGGGGACAGAGCTAAATAAAGAAAACAAATGAGGAACACTGCCTAAACTGGCAGTGTGGTTGTCAACGTGATGGGAGGAAGCATGCGATTCCACTGGAAGGCTCGACATCCTGCGTCAGAATGTTGAAATAAAACAAAAGACCAATGGAATAAAAAAAAACGAAACAGAAAGCAAGTCAACAAAATATAGGAAAGGATGCTTTCCGCTAAAGAGAACAAACGGAGCGAGCAAAAACCAAGGCGGAGTGGGTGGGTGAGGTACGGAGAATAAGATGTACTCAGCCTTCACCTGCAGCCCCAAAAGCGTCAGGTGTGTGGAGAGCTCCTGTGGAGCGAGAGTAGCTCCGAGTTGCTGCAACCGAGATTGAAACACACATACACAGAGTTTAACGCTCACACACACACGCACGCACCAGACGAACACACATGGCCCCTACACTGATCGAGCAGAGATGAGAAAGAAACCACGACCATGCAAATACGTGCCAAAGATTTGACCTTTTCCAGAGTTGAATGTTTATTGTCGATTAAGGTGACAGATACTGGATAAAAAAACAACTTTGCACGCAAAACCTGTGTGGAGTGCGGAAAAGAAAGTTCCCAATAGAGACATTCTGATTTTATTACACATCCTATTCCTGGGTTCCTGTCCACCACTGCTACTCACCGAGGGGAGTGAAGGAGCGTACGGGGCTGGTGTCCCGGCTGCTTTCCCTGCTGGCCTCTCTGCTGCAGCCCTGACTCATACTGGGCCGAGGAATACGACTGCCCCGAGCTAACGCCACCCGGGTAACAATGCCACACCGCAGCAGAGGAAAAGAGGAGGGATAACAGGGGAAGGAAGAGCAGTGAAAGGAAGAAAAGTAGACGTAAGAACACGACATACAGTGTGAGAGACAAACGTGGGACAAGAGGAAGGGACATAGACAAAGAAGGACGAGTATGAGCAGTGACAGAGAAGTGAGAGGGGGAAGTACGTGGATAAAAACATAAATAAGAAACTGACACAGGGAAGAATACGAGCACAGGTCAACTTGCCCTGAGGGAGCAACTCATCTTTAGTCACCTCTCCTGATTTGCCTCCTCAGAGATCAGAGCCTCAAGTATTACATTTGTATATCACCTTTTTGTCTTTAAACTACCCCCTAAAAAATGCTGTTATCAGAAAATTAATTTAATTTATTTAAAGTGTTTCAGGTTTTAACTCTAGATGAGATGCACCCAACAGGAGCTGCCGATTCCTGCGCTCATATATATATATATACATGATAGTCTGATAATCAGGTACACACCCTCTCCTTCTCACACACAACGACAAAGAGAAGAAATAGGAGGTGATTTGAGATGGATTAAGCGATCGAGGGGGGTGGACGGAGGAGAATTGGGGGGGGGGGGGCTGCGTTTTCATCCAGTAGCATAGAAATTAACTTCACCTTTATTTGCTCTGTTCATCTACCTCAGCAACTACCCAGCCAAGCAGGGTTAAATCACAGCCTACCAGAGGGTTACAAAGACCTGATGAAGCTTCACTGATCTGCGAGAGGTTTCATTCATCTGCCACTGACAGCATGTTAGTGCAGAGAGGGAGGAGGTACTTTCTGCTGATCATGGGCACCCATCACCATAACAACACAGCCATCAAGTCACAGAGAGGTTAGAGAGATGGGAGGCTGAGAACAGCTTGACGGAGGGAGAGATCTCACAGACCAAATGAGGGATAATTTCAAGGTGAGGAAAGTGAGGATGAGAACAGATAGATGGAGGTGGACACATGGATAGCAGGGTGGTCTGGTCGAGGTCGGAGCCTTACCTCCTCTGCTCGCTCCGTTGTAGATGGAACTAATGCTGGAGGGAGCTACGGAACAGAGGCAGGGGGAGGGAGAAAGGAAGGAGTGGAGGAGAGGAGGAAAGGAGGGAAGGCGGACAGAGAGCAGCAAGGTAAAAAAAAGTTCAGATCTGAGGGGAAATGGATAGTTGAGTACGACGGTCTTTGTTCTTTGATTTTTGGATTAAGAAATGAAAGAGCCACGATTCTCCCTGTTAGCAGTTGGCACCATCGAAATTATTTTGTAGTTTGTTAAAGGGAAACTAGTCGCACAATGTTTCTTCTGTACTCACCAACAGACAGGCGAGTGGGGGAGGAGTCTCTGGAGCAGCCCTGGCTGCGAGGGATGCGGCTTCGTCTGTGTCCGTCCCCGCTGGCCCCAGCCAGTACACGATGGGCCCCTGAGCTCAGGGTGCTCAGCGCTGTGCTTGTCAGTACACGGCCGGGGGAACCACTGCGACTGCCAGCTTCAAGAAGATGTGGGGAAAGACGCCAAAACACACAGAAAGAGAGAAAGTCAGAGTCCAACAGTTTTAACCAGCAGTCAACTTAACCGATCTTCTAATGTGAGGACATAAGTAACAACAATGGCAACTAGTTTGCATATAAACAATAAACAGTTGCCTCATGTATTAAATAGAACTAAACTTCAATGGGAATGATGCAGTTGGAACGAGGATTATTGGGGGTGGGGGAGTTGAGAAGACTCAAAGGAGAGTTTGTTCTTCACACCTAAAATATATTCAGAGACAACAGGATGGAATCTGTGGAAGATGCAGTGTAACACGCAGTACATTCAGCAAAATAAAATAAAATGACAACACACATCTTCAGTTTCTCCTCCCCGTGACACCCTGCTACCAAGTTAAAGCCCTCGTGTGTCCACGATTACGCTTCTATCCACCGGAGGACAAATAGATGAGGAGAAACTGCTCTGCTGTGCTGAATGTAAAGTGTGTGTTACAGCTCCGATGCGCCAACACATTAACCGGTTTTAACATGAGCAGACCAGACTCTCTTTCTCACCGACACACACAAACACCACACAAGCCTCAAACACACACACACGCTCAACACATTTAAGTCCATGTGTGAGTGACAAAGAGCTAATTGTGTCTAAATGACATGAACAGGGATTGGTATTTCATTTTGTTTGAATTCTATTACTAATAACTACATTCTTTATTCTTATCTGCCAGTCAACAATCTTTCTCCCCTCAGCTAGAATTTGCAGATACACAACGTTTATATGGATTCTATTAATTTCTGTAAGCAGTGCAAAAATCATATGACTGTCTGCACAACATGTTGATTAAGATACTCTTGACTGCGTAAAGTTGTACGTCTTTTAGGCTACTGCCAGGCACACATTTAAGTGCAGCAACGCTCTCAAAGCAGTGTGTTTTAGCATGATCATACAACAGCCATGTTATCAGTCTGTGCTGCCTACAAGACCCAGCATGCATCAGCCAGAGTGGGAGGACCCTCGAGTGACCGTCTGGGTGCACATGAAGGAGGGGGCAAGTCAAGGCAACAGAAGAAAGGCTATTCAGATAAAAAAAGAGCGGGTAAAAAGAAGCAGCGTTGTAATCTTACCACCGACAGGGGTAGCAGACTGAGATCCTGAGCCATTAAGCCCATTGGTTTGGAGGAGAGGGAAAGCAGAGGCGAGGGGAAGGAATAGCAGATTAAACCAGATGAATTATGCGTTTTAAGCGCAAGAAGCGTCATGGGGGTTAGAACACAACGTGTGATGGGCGTACATCCTGGTGTTCCATAGCAATGAAGGCAAATCTGATGCACTTAGATGAGATAAATCCATTTATTTGAGAGAAAACACACACTGAACCAGCTGCAGATGATAGACTGGGAAAGCAGTGCATGTTGGGACACCTGACACGGGCATGTGTATGAAGCAAAGCCTGACCATGATGAGGTAAAAAACATATGCTCAAAAATATCCACTCTCACACGCACATGAACCTTTCTAGGCCTCTGTTCAGCTGCCATTTGCACTCTGTTAATCAGATGTTTTCAGATTTGAGCTTCCATCACTTGATCAGGTGGTTGACATGTGGGGCCACTTCTAAATGTCCAGATCTGATTGGTGCACTGAGCTCTGGTGCAATCACTCCCCACAGGAACCGAAGCCATCCGCCCACCATCATTACCTTAGCAGTAAGTGTTTTTTGTAAGCAGGTACACGAACATCTGCTTTATGTTTTGCTCGATGGCTTGTTTTTCGCTTCTTATCTGTTGTCTGGAGAGTTCTGAATAACCTGAATGACAGCCAGAGCCGGGCTAGAGCACCACACCATCGCCAGTGATGATACACAGCATGCAGAGAAAAACACACACATTGAAAACACACACACACGCTCGCTCACTCACTCACTCACTCGCCTTTATGCCAAACACCTGAATCTGAATGAGAGCAATAGCGGGTGGGACACCATTCCCACTGTGGTACACAAAAAGACACACACAGTCGGACACACACTCACAAAGAATACCTGGTGTGCAATCGGATTCGTCGGAACCTGAAGGCACAAAAACATGTACACGGAGCTTATTGCCACCATTACGGCAAGAAGGAAAGAAACTCGGGAGCTACGAGCACACACTCCAAGACAATCTCACACATGAAAGTGGACCCAGAATGTCTCACTCACAGCTTGGTTCAAGTCATGTGCTATGTCAGCGGGGTGGGAGTGGGTACATACGTTGTGACTGGGAGACCATCTTGGTGCGGCTGCGTCCTCGTGAATCCACCTGGCTGGAGACGCTGCTGGCGGTGGACAGGGGCTGCTTGGTACGTACACGGCCTGTAAGAGTGTGTGCAGGGAAAACAGTAAAAAACTCATCCGAAAAACACCGTAAGCCCACGGATAGCGCGACTAGTCGCAATCTGCTTGTAACTGAATTGAAGCCCACAAAGACGCACTGCAGCTGAGGCGAAGCTACTGATGCTAGACAAAGTCAGAGGCTAAACAATCACTTTCAGCCAGGAGCACACACACACAGAGATAGATAGGCCAGAACTGCTTCAGTAGATGAAACGATCTCAGTAAAGACGTCACTAACATCTGAAAGCAAAGTGTAAATATTTGATTGATCTGATGAAACTATCAGCAGCATCATCGCTGCAATACACAATCAAACAGTTTTGAAAACTGCCAACTTCCAAAAGTGGTTTGTTTTGTCCAAAATAATGATTTGGCTTTAACTGATAATTAATTTGTTTAAAATTGTCTTTCTGTCAATCAAATAATTTACGAAGTTCATCATTCGTTCAAGCGACTCTTCCAGCACAACACTGCCCAGGAAATAATCAGACATGACGGACTTGGATCTATGATGGTTGATTGGATTGCTTAGTAATATTCTACATCTAGAACGTCCCTAAAGTGTGCGTGCAAACACATCCACCTAACCAGAATCTTACCATTGTCTGACCTGGTCCCTACAGACAGACAGAGGAAGGAGCAGGTTGTAAATATCACATTTAAACTAAGAAGCATATAATAATAATAATAATATAACACACCCCGACAGAAGATAAATAACTAAATGATACAATGTAACAAGATCAACAAGATTACTCTTTAGTAAAGCAGGAGATGATCTTAGATATGTAAATCGTTCGAGTAATGATGAGATGTGTTGAGTCGTGATATGAATAAGGGTTGAATGTGAGAGGGACAGCAGGGGGCGCTGTGGCCACACGCTGCAACTAAAGGAATTGAAATGGACTGGAAGAAGATGAGGGTGGAAGAGAAGAAAAGAAAAAAGGGAAAGCATGAGTAGGTTGTCGCAGGTGAAGCAGAGTGAGATGATCTTACCATCCATTTTATCAGAGGCATCATCTTTAGGAGCAGAGAGAGAGGAAGGGGGTGAAGAAATGAAAGGAAACACAACCAACAGATTGATAGAAATAATCAAAAGGGTACAATACAGAAGGAAACCAAGGAAGGGAACATGAATCAGAGGGAGAGAATGAACAGAACGTGCCAGTAAGAAGAAAAAATAATGAAAAGAACGTGAGACAGAAAAGAAAAAGAGAAGGGAAGAAAGGAACACAGGGTGTGTGTATTAGTAACAGAACATCAGTTTAAAAGAGATGGTCACTACTGAAACAGAAAGAGACAAACACACAGGAGGACATTCATCTACAGAGCATGCAACGTTCATGACACGTTCACAGGCGACGAGCAGGCATCAGGAGAGGAGAGAGGCCAGTCCAAGCACTGAAGTGTGTGAGTGACTGTGTGTGTGGGCCCATTCTGAGTGTGTGTGGGCCCATTCTGAGTGTGTGTGGGTCCATTCCGCTCTAGGGATTTTTACGTCTATCTTGTAATTCTGCGCTACCTCAAAGCTGATCTGAGAAGTCTTCATCTCTGCCTCACACCTTGCTAAATCACATGCTAACTAATATCTGCACTGTTTGGCCATCTGCTTTGACCGGCAGCGCCCTTACCCAGTGAGGAGTAGGAGCCAGGGGGCAGTCGGCCGGCTCCCTTGGCCTGTCCGACATGCCGGTGCTTAGCGACTGCAGCTGCATTTACATCCACGTCGCTACGGGAACGCTGCAGGGAGGCTGACGACAGCCCACCCTTTGAACCCACGGCGACTGATGGGATAGGAGGAGGAGGAGTGTATTGGAGAAGGAATAGGAGGTGATGAAGGGATATATATACAACACATGCAGGCACCATACTACAGGTCACATTGATACCATACAAAAATGAACTAACAGGCACATATACGCGTACACATGTGCGCATGTGTGTTGTAACAAAAACATAACAGGATGTGGCAATACGGAACTCGACACAGGCGAATGGAAATGAGCATGATGGGAGATGTGGGAACTGATGTATGTCATTATGTACTGCATTTGTTGTTTGTTTTTTTCAGGAGAGAGTGACCACGAGGTCATGTGTTTGAGAGAGCTTGCACATGTACCAAACTATACTTGTGTGTGTGTGTGTGTGTGTGCGCGCGCACTTGACTCACCTCGCCCTGGAGCTGCCGACCATTTGGAGGACAGAGGCCGACTGACATAAGCGGGAGAAAATTGGGTCAGTACGCATCAAAACATCAACAAACACAAAAAGCACCATTCATAATATGTAATATGCATTGTGCAAGAAAAACACAGAGCTGTGCAGCCCGGCTCAAACATTTAGATTGGCTTGTTCTTTAATTTAAAGTAAACCTAGAGGTCAGAAGTGAACTGTGGGTATTGGAGAAACAGTGCTGTGGGTTGATTACTTGAGGCTCTCCTGGGAGGAGGATGAGGAGCGATCACTCTGGGGAAGAGAGGCCACGCTGCCAGAGCTCTTCAGGAAAGACTGAAGGGTCCTCTGGTACGACGACTCCAGGGAGTTGTACAAAGCGTCTGCCTCTACTGGAAAGTGGTTCCTCAGACCCCAGTAGGCCCTGGAAGAGAAAGGGCAGAGAGAAAGAGTTAAGAGAGAGACACGGGATAGGTGAAGACAGGGATGATGACGGAGGGAGGGAGAGACTAGTCGAGGCATATTTAACACTGCTGGTCTTTCACGTAATGTAATTTTCATAAAATGTCTGTGTGTGTGTGTGTGTGTGTGTGTGTGTGTGTGTGTGTGTGTGTGTGTGTGTGTGTGTCTTACTTGCGAGCTTCCACTCTGGCCTCTGAGTCTGCATCTCGTATTCCCTTCTTAATGCTCTCAACTAGAACTGCTGTGTGCCTGTGAGAGAGACAAAGAGAGATGGAAATACAAAAGGTGGAGGGATTATGAAAGAGTAAAGAATCAGGTTCCAAACAGGCTTCTTCAGTTGTTAACCAAACTACAGCTAGTGTAGTACATCCTCTATGTTGGGATGACTAACACCTTTGGCCTCTGCAGACTGTTTTGGCTTTTGGCAATTGTCATGATGCCTCTGCGAGCATCTAGCTTCCAATCCAAATTATACAGGACGTTGCCATGGCGATTTCAGGCGCTCTATTATGCCATTTCACAGTGGGAAATAGGCAACGGCTTTGGGAAATATAATCCTGGCACTGTAGGAGAGCACGAAGATTGAAGGCCGACTTTTTTCTAACATGTCAGCAATTCTCAACTTATACAGTATACATCAAGCTTAACATGATTCCTGCAAAGCAGTGTTCTTTCATCCCTGAGACGGCAGCAAATGAGTTGATCAATTAAAATCTTATTCTTATAACAAAATCACAAAAAATGATTTTTCTTTGCATTTCAATCAACCCAACTCAGATCACATCTAATCAAAGCCATGATGAAATCAGCTCTCACCTCTCCAACGAGTGGGTTTGCCATTCCTGCAGCAGAAGGTCCAAGAAGTCATAACAGCGCCTGGAGGGGACATATTTTCTTACTTAACAGCAGCAGCATCATAAGCAACCTGATCATGATTTTTCCAGCTGTTATTTATTTGTAAAGTGCGAATCGACACAATTGTTCGTGTTCACCTCACCTTCTGACAGCCACGGACTTGCATGAGCAGTTACTGGTTATCAAGGGGATGAGCCTCGGGACGTGAGTGTGCTGAAAGACGCGAAAGGGGAAATAATAAGTACACTACAGTTCTACAGCAGCAGTTTTCATAGCGACCACACGAAAAAATCTGTTGAATGACAAACTATTTTTGAGAATCTCACCCGTATGATGATGCGGATCGCAGACACACCGGAGGTGGCCATGACTTTGGCACAGTTTGGGATGAGGTTGAACAGGACAGGTACGATGGCTTCCGCTCCGTGGTCAAATTTGTTCCCCAACACTGATGATAGGTGGCTACACATATACACAGGTACAATTAAATCAAAGTCAAACACTTTTACATTTTCACGCTAGTTATCAAAGTATCTGTTAACACTCACGCCACAGTGATACAGGCCTCTCGGACCACTTGGGAACGCAGGTCTTTGGCGGACAGTTTGAAGGCTCCATCCAGTAGCCGCAAGTGCTGGTAGAAGCAGTCGTAGCTGGCCGCGCCCGCCACCAACAGTGAACGGATTTTCTTCAGCTGCAAAAAAAAATTAAATACATTACTACGTCGGTCAAATGAAGCAGAACCAGCCCTGCAGTATTATCAGACTTAAGGCGTCAGATTGAGGTCACAAGGACGTATTTGGCCGGTTCTATTTAATGACCGAAGTAGTGAATCTACTCACAGCAACGGCTCTCTGGTCCCAGTCGTGTTTGTCATCGGAGCAGATCTCCCGAATCTTATTCAGGTTGTCCTCGAGATCCCGTGATGAATATATCTGCAAAGAGACAGATGAGAAGAAGATATGAAGGATGGACTTGGTATTTTGTACAGTCCTGTTAGAAGTAGAAGCTGGTTATGTTTGCATGTGCTCACCTGGACAGCAGGGACATCTGTGAAGGATTTAATAAAGTCGTCTTCATCAATGCCCCCGGCACTTTCCTTGGATACTAAAAAAAATCAAGAGCAGCGACAGTTAACGTGTTTGCATTCTTAAGATTTCATACAAGCCTTCAGCAGTTCAGGATTTCTGCATAAACATTAATCATTGGGAACAGCTTGTGTTTCTGAATGACTACATGGCAGTGATGCGTCAGTAGTATCTCTCAGTGGGCAGGGAGCTCTGTGGACCACTTCATCTTTAAAGCTCCTCATTGGGATTGGAGGAAGAGGATGGAAAGACCAGATGAGGAGAAAAAGTCCAGCATCCTCAGTGTTTCCCATACATTGGTATAATGGTGGCGGCCCTCCAAAATATCAACATCTACAGCCACAAACTGACTTTCTATTTTTTTTAATATAAATGTGAAATCAGTTTTCGTGGTAGAGCAGCACGGGTGCAGTGATTAGCTCAGCACCCCCTTGCTGCAGAGAAATTGGCAAATCAAATATTCTGTGATGGGATTTTTAATCAAGAAAGTGTGGTTGTGCAGCATTCTGCACATACACACAAATATCAGGCAGGGGACTGAGAAATGTCAGGCCACAGCTCAACACGACCCTTTAGAGAGCTGTTAGAAAATCAATGTATTCTAGATGTCTGGTTGTAGTCATGTTCCTCTCAGGGATTGAAGCGGTGGCAGTGTGTCCGTTGCTACTCGTGTGTGCACATCGTGTGTAGGTAAGACACTGCTGACACGGATACATTAGAAGCAGCAGCAGGAATCGACCTCACAGTCGTGGGAACACGGCTTTCTACCATTAGAGAGGATGACGGGATAAATCAATACATACAAAGACGAAGCAAACAACACTTAAGCGATCTCCAGCAGGTCGGAGGAAGAAGCTCTCTGATATAAATTATTTCCAAGGTGAGAATGATATTTCTGAAGAACTCCAGCGTCTGATTGTTAATGTCTTATTGCTTTGTCTCGCCGCCCACATGGTCTGCCTTTACTCTGTGATCACCAATAAGCTGCTGTCAAACATAAACATCCCTGAAGAATATAACCTGCCTTAAAAGTTATGTGGGCAAATTCGGTTGGATTTAATTCTTACCCTAGTGGGTCAGATTTGCTGTTGCCATAAAAGCAAAATTAATCAAGGAGCAACTTGTGTACAAGTCATGAGTGCCTATAAATACAAATAATACCTGTGTATGATACAAGAGATGAATTCAGCTGGTTTTTAACTGTTATGTTAACATAAAGGTTAGCTACCTAGCTTGCCACTGGTAGCGCTGGGCCTGCGTGAAGCTGAGGACTCAGAAGGCTTCTTGGGAATTTTGGGGACCTTGAAGGCAGCCTGGGCCGAGGAAGAGCGATTCCCATCCACGCTGTCATCATCCTCGAAACTACGATCTGGAATGAGGAAAGAGGGAACGATATTACAATCCTGTGAGTGTGAGTGAGCTAAGGAGGTAAACAGCTTACCGTAACCTTTTAGCAGACAATGATTGATGCTGCTGTACCAGGTTCAGTTTATACATAATTTAAAAAAAACACACAACAAGAACAAACACTAACATAAATTATTTAGTCAAATAGAGACCGAAAATAGTCTTAAATACTTGGAATGTACCATTTTCTTTCAGTCATAACAGAAAGAACAACTCAACAAGTGCAGAAACACAACAAAAGCGTCCCAAAAAACATATATTCTCACGTTAAATCCAGGATTGAAAGTGGTTTCCAACATGTTATGAAAACAATTTAACCACAAGTAACTGCATCTTTGCATTGTTGTCTCTTGAATGTTACCAGAGGACAAAGAACAGCAGACAGAAGAATAAAGGTAGAAAACAGTTCAGGAGGTTGGAGGCTACACAGAGAGCTCGTCAGGAATCAATAAATCAATACCAATTACAAAACTAACTGATGGTTGGAATAAAAAGCAAACACACACACAAATACATGATAGGTCCTAAGTGCTTAATGATCCAGACGTCCACCCATGCAAGCGGTGAGTGGCAGAACCCAAACCCTAAATCTGAGGAAATTAAGCTAGCAGGTAAACTAGCATTGAAACTCGCCTACAACAAAAGGTGCAGCGTTAAGAATGGGCGCGTATCAGTGAAACACTAGTGCAACACACATATATACATACACACACACACACACAACTAGACTGTGGAGCACAAACTGTTGGCAAGGGAAGGCAGTGGCGCTCCAGTCGCTCTGACAACAAGCTGTCGAGAAATGCGCCAAAGCCACCACCCTACACCTTGACTCATCTATCACCTTACCTACACATACAACATGGAGAATCAATGAGAGGCGTGCGTCTGTGCACAGACAACCCACAAGTTCCAGTGCAACTGCTGGATGCATTGTGTCAAGCTCAGTGAATGTTTAGTGCATGTAAAGAAGCAGCAATAAACATCTTCTGAAGTCAAATATATCTACGTATACACACATGCAGTCGACACACATCAACACACCCATGTCCACCACTGCACTCACAGTCACAGATCCGTTCGCAGATAAGTCGCCTCATGCTTCTGGGAGGGCGTGGTAACGGGGTTCCCCCTCTTCTCCAAGCCGTACCCCGAGACACCGGCACACACCTCACACACACTTCATAGTGGGGCTAAGAAAATCCCTCCAACCATACAAGTGCCGGCATTTTCTTTCACTCCTCTCCATCCTCTGTCCCTCCCTCCCTCCCTCTCTCTCTCTCCCCCAGCATCTCTCCTCCTTCCCTCAGCAGCCTCATAGCCAATCAGGCAGGAGATGACATCATGGTGTTGCAGCCAGTGCGGAGGCAGGGCTATGGTTGTGAGTGTGAGAGAGAGAGAAAGGGAGAGTCACACACACAGACACCCCAGGAATATTAACAGGGCTTCTCTGTGTCACTGGCAAATCAGCGAACCTAAACTCATTACCATTGACCACACACACTCTCCAGCTACGGCAGGCTCTCTCTCTCTCACACACACACACACATAATCAATAATATCATAACAGACTGTTTATGATTCTGTATGCACCTGTAAGAACACATTCATTCAAATGTTATATATTCAAATATCCTCTGTCTCTATCCACATACACAAAAGAACAAAGGGAGTTGTGTCAGTGATCTAAAGGGTAATTAAGGGGGGGAATAGACCACACCCCTCCATCACACACACACACAATTTTGTGACATATTGTTTTGTTTCGTTGGCTATGTAGCATAGCACATGAATGAAACAACACTGTAAGGGGTTAAGTTTTCTGGCTGATTTCATCACCATCAGATGAGCTGCACAGAAACTGTAGCTCTCTCTAGGATGAACACTCTGCAGGAAACCAAATGTGTTGGACAAAGATATTACGGACAAAAATAAACCTGATGGTTCTTAAAACTGGGTTACAAATCTTTGTCATCAATGACTGACTGAAGTCTGCAGATATCAGAAGCTCTGCCATCCCTGTGCTGCAGCTTTCATGTTTATTTTTGGCTTGTTTTGTGGCTCCTCTTGCTATTTTGCATTAATTAAAACAGCTACAGTTCACGGATTATCAAAATAAAACTCACATAAACTTGAACCTCACAGTTCTCATGGTCAAAATGTAAAATCTTATTTAACCAGGTTTATTCTATGTAAAGCTAAAATATTTAAAACCTTTCAAATCGAAAATGTTTTTCATCTTGCTCTCCTTGCTGTTATGGGTCAACAACAGGAGGTCAACGTTTGTAGTCCAAATACTCTTAAATACTGTATATAAATGTAATTTAGTGTAGATTTTTTTAAAACTGCATCCATTCACTACATTTGATACAATTTTAGTAGATGCAACTACTTTCTAATACAACCAACAGGTCCATTCAGTAATACTACACGCATCAAGGGTCTTAGCATTGATTAGCATCGCTGTTATCATGATAAGAATCTCCTGCTTTTGTTTAGTCAGACCCCTCGGGAGCAAATGTCTGTGGGTGAAGGGCAGAGCAAAGACGTATACATGAGAGAGAGAGAGACAGAGAGAGAGAAAGAGAGAGAGAGAGAGAGAGAGAGAGAGAATCTCAGTTGAGTGCAGACTGCACACATACTGTTGCCATGACGACCTGTGCAGGCCAGCTTTTTAAATGAATAGAGCAGCAGACAGGGTATATATTTAGAAAGCCTACTTGCACACATACACATCTCCAATTAATGTACATCCACTTCTGAATTGACTGTTCATGTACTGACGTTATATTAATTTATCATATTAAGATGGATTCTGGATTGATGGGGAGGAAGGGCTCTTCAGGCAGCATGAATGTCACTATGGAAACAAACACACACTGCCAAAGTATATGGCATATAGCAAGTTTAAATACACAGACATGCACAATTACTACAAGAGATATCAGCTACACCATGAACCTGTTGCCATGGAAACTCCAGGCAGAGATTCCTCCCTCTCTCCATTTCAGGAAATGAAACAAAAAAAAAAAAGGAATGAAAGGACAGAATACAGCACTTGGAAACAGACGAAAACTGTCCAACAATAATCGTTGTTAAAACTTACAAAAAGGGCCCTCTGCACCCGTCCCTACACCACATGGGGGTTATCCCAGAGCTATGACGATTCACTTGTAAGGAGAGATGAAGGAAGGGAGGTAAAGCATGCACAGTTTCTCCGGGACTCTCTAATGGAGAAGATAAGGCAATAACGGAAAACAGAAACCCCGGATCTGCTCACAGTCTTACTAAGGTGATTAAATCATAGATCTGGAGAAACACAATCACACTCAAAAAAGATAAGTCAGTTGCGAGCAGCTCTGGCTAATGACTTCCATGTTCAAATTAATTAATCAAACAATTTTTGCCAACTGTAATCAAACTTGACTGAAAGAGAAACTGGGAAGTTGTTGCCACATGCAGCACAGGTATGAATCTGTACTAGATACTGCTGCATTTCCTTTTTTCCATCCTGATTGATGGGGAGACCATCACCTGATCGACCCATCAGAACAGGAAGGAGGACGAGAAACAGCTGAGAAAAATATAGAATTTGGAAGCAGCTTCAGTTGGAGAGGCACCACAGCCAGTCATGGGGTTTTAGATCAATCCTATAAGGTTGTAAGCGGGTTGCACAGGATCTGCTTTACTTTAGCTTAAAGCCTACATGGTGCTTCGGTCAGTAAAAACCTTCATGTTTTTCCCGCTATTCATGCAAACCATCTCTAACCTCAGTATGCTCCCTTCAGGTCTTTATCCTGTCTGCTGGAGAGCGACAGCACACATCATCACATGAAATACAGCTGAGGACCTGCACATGCAATTAGGAACATAACCAGTTATCTTCTGAGGAATTACACCTAACACACAGAGAGCCTGTGTGTTAGGTCTAATCTGCTGTAAGCAGCAGGGGAACAGGCAGCGTCACATATACAGTCTCATAAAAGATACAGAAGATTTTTGTACAGCGGTCAGATGACAACGAATACAGGTGAAAAGAAAAACAACTCAGCAAGAACTGGCACAAAAACAAACAACTGTGCCGGCTCCAAAGTTAACAAGCAGAGGAATGCATGTCAGTAAAATCCAGTAGCCAAGAAAGTTGGAAAATAGTAAAAAAAAATGCTGATCACAAACCGAGCTGAAGTCTGGTTTTGTTCAAAGAAACAGTCCCCAAGCCAAATACATTCAGTTAATAATCATGCATAAACACAGCATGTGAATGTGAGGAGCTGCAACCACGGAATGATTGTCGCTTTTGTTTAACTCATATTACCAAAGATTATTATAATAAATGCAATCTTTTCAGCTCAAATTAGCGTTATCTCTGCAACTGATCACCACTGACGGACTGGGCTGCCGGAGTAACCACTCATTCCACAACAAATACTAAAAAAAGACTCCAAAAGCAACAATATAGGCTTGAGCGGTCCTACAGTATATCAGGGTATTCCAGAAGGTATGATTTTATATACCACCAATAGTAAACTCTCCTCTTTCTATAAAACTGACAATGAAAAAGCTTTATTGCTGATATATTGTAGTGCACAGCACACGCCAGCAGAGGTCAACCTCGTCTCCTAGCTTTTTAAATATGACTACTGTAGATATGGAATCATGAAATTATTGCCACGTATAACTATTATTTACTTCTTCCTCTACAAAAGCAATTAATTAGCCACATGATTTTATTTGATGACCGATAGTCTCCCAGCACATCACCTCAGTTCAGACTACTTATATCACCACGGCAACAAGTGTCTTCGGGTCATCCAGCAAGAATCTAGGGACGAGGGCGCTCACTCATATATTTTTTATTCATAGGCCATTGATCTAAGAAGGCTAATTGTACATTAGACGCACAGCACTGCAGGCTAGACAGTGTTATTCATTCTACAATGACTTCCTTCACCAGCAGCTCAGCATGTTTTTTTTAAACATAAATAGTCATAAAATAAATAGAATATTGCAACAATACAATATGTGTGTATACTATGTTGGGAGTAAAAGATCTGCCCACGCGACACAGAGTAAATTACTTTATTTATTAATAAGTAGTTTCTATTAAGTGCAGAAGAGGAGGTTCTTACACAGGAATAAAATAGTCTTGTAAAGAAGTTTTATCACTAACACTGATTGTATATTTACAGGGATCGTTCAGGAGACATTTGAGCAGTTGCTTCACGTTAAACCTCCGGCTTGTTTCTAAAACAGAACGATGACAAAAGGGGCATAAAATAGACACAATTGATGTTCAGACCTGGATCCTCTAATAAGAGACAGATTGCTCCATTTCCAGCCCAGCTTGAGCTCCTTAAATGAAAAGAAAACCACACGCACAGAGGCGCACACACACACACACACAGGTATAATTTGAGTTTCCAATTCCAAGTCGGGGAGGGGGATAAACCATAATATTCACGGGACAGATTTCCCATGGCAACCATGCCTAGGCTGGAAACGGGGTCATGGCTTCTTTTGCAGAGCTGAGAAGCACTGAAGCAGAATGAGCATGTCTGCAAGAGAGATGGAGTGTGCGTTTGTGCGTGTCGGTCCCCGTCTACATTGAACTACAATGCAAGAACTGAAAGTTGCTACTGACGGTCAGTTTGCAATGTGCAGAGTATCTCAGGCTTCTACGGCATGTGTGCGCTGTGTTTTTGACGAAGGCCCATTTTCCGACAGGACCCGATAACATTAAGAGCGAGACCACAGCGCAGGCAGCACTGACATGCTCTACTTTCCTACGCATGAACACAAGACACACAGTTCACACAGAGAACACAATGCACACAGATACCGATCTATTATTCGTCAATTATATTCATCTCAATGAATATAAATAATACGGTTAATTATTTTTAATCATAGTTTGATCTTCATGGCACATCAGTGATTTCCAATGTTTTTGGTGAGTCGAATTTTCTAAATTTGGCACAATGTGTGAGGAAACTGACGCCTGAAGGCAGGAATCAGGACACGAGCCACAATGGATCTTCTCTTCACGAGGCTTATTTGTTCATATGCAACAGTAATCAATTGATGGACATGGTGTCAGGGTCCCAGCACATACGCAAGGCACACAAGTCTGTCCATTAACTTTTTTTTTTTTTTCAACAGAGGTATAGAAAGGGAGGCTACCAACCCAGAACGAAACATCATGGAGGAATTTTAGGACATCCCTCACACACGCACACATGCAGATATAACCATCTGAGCCGGAGCACTTTGGGTGAAAGTGCTTTGAGTTTAAGCTGATTTCAATCTAAAACCGTATGGTGACAAGCTTTTGTCAGAATGCCAGCATCCACAGCGTGATGAGATTAACACACACACACACACTTACCATCATCATCGTCCCCAACTGCCATGACTACAGTTTGTTACAGTTAGAAACTCCCTGTTGTCTGTATTATCTCCGCCACCTCTGCTCTCCAGTTCTCTCCTTTTGTCTTCTCCTCTATCCCCTTTCCTCTCTTATTTGTTCTGTCTCTCTCTCTGTCTGTGTCATGATGAATCAGGGAGAGGCAGTGATAGGCACAGCACTGTGTCTCGGGCCACTGAGAGATCTCTGTCAACTTCCTCCCTCAATCCTTTGCCCTCCCTCCCTCCTCCACTCTGAGCAACAGCTGCCCCAAACCCTTTAGACCAAACGCCAAAAGCTGGCCTAATAGAGATGTGGGACAAGGGCAAGCAACACCTTATTTGTGTGTTCGATCTCTCATGAAGTGATTCTGTGTCCTGTGCTTAAGAGGTTAACTTCTTCATAGGGCTTTGGAGTAAAACTCCAGAGTCACGGACACACTCATCATATTCTGCTGCTGACCTTCAAATGCATATTTTGGGGGCTTGTAATCACCAAATATAGAGTCAGAAGTCGGCAAATCCTACCTGGGAGCAGACATAAATTCAGAGTGTGGTGCATGTTTATTCAACGGGCCCTTTTCACTGCAGCTGTTTTGACATATAGCAAGGTAAACACAGGTTCAACTGATCAAATTATTCATGAACTCTTCTTTTCAGGCGGATAGGAACCTGTCACAAGAGCTTAAAGGAAGGTTTCAAACTGGTTTTGTATCTGAACAGCAGCAAGAACATTTTCTTAGACATGTTAAGTGAAAAACCAAGAAATCCATGAAAGGAACTAAGCAGGGAAGCAAACAAACACCAATAGTTGTGGGAATCAAAGCAGACAATTGTGGAGGCTGTCATATGTAAAATAAATCATCTTGAGCACACTCGAGGTGGCCACACAGCAGGTCAAACTAGGGTCAATGCTCATCTACTGAAGCTGAGTGCTGAGAACTTGAAGTCACGTTCACCTCAAGCTTCCTCAGATAGTTTAAATATGTAGTCAAGTTACATAGTGAGGTTGAGAAGTGTTTCCAAAGCAGCACATGCAACACATTAATAATACAAAAACGTTGATGGGTTAACCAGGGTCCAAAGTTGCTAATATAAAGATTGATATAGTCAACACTTTTAGCTTGAGGCTCCTATCAACATCTGACTATTGAGTCAGATCTAGATGAGGCCGGAGTCTGTCAACGCTGCAGCCTGTATTCGAAGTGTTCAGTCTTCGGGGTCGGGGCTTCAGGGGATCAGGTGAGTTCTGCACCTAGTTCTACAAAACACAATGCTGGTACAATCCAGCTTGATAAACAGAACTACTTAGTGCACCCCTCCATGTCTTGAGGAACTTTAAAGCAAGTTTCTCCATAAACCTTTCACTGACTTCATAAAGGTGACGAAAGCAGTCCAAAAAGATATTATACAGCGGAGCCACATGACAAATATCTGTAACAAAGGTCACATTAGAATTTGAACGGAGCTACGCAGCTGCCCAACCGGCCCTAAAGCTCATGGAAGTTAAACGTAACACCCCCTCCAACCCTGTGCTGCCACCAGAGACAGCATCATGGCAAATAAACAAAAACAGTATCCTCCCTGAGCTCATCTCCATGTCGCTCCTCATGACTCTCTCCAAGTAAACAAGCTGCAACAGCCAAGCAGGAACCGACCGCTGATCTTGCTGTTAGACAGAAAGATGCAGTGACAGGGCAGCCTAAAGATACACACAGCCAATGACAGAGCCTCTGCTCGACACCAACAACAGACCTGACTGACTTTACTGGGAGCACAAACTTCAAACATTCTGCCTTTGGCTGCTACTTATACTTATTGACTTATTAACTAATACTACAGCTTATATTAAAAGCCACTCATGAAAGTATACTCTCCACTGATAAATAAATATTAACAACTTTAACAAGATCATTGCAGAGCTATATATATATATATAAATATGCTTCCTTTATGCAGGAAATATTTCATAACATTACGCAGATGACACCCGATTATATTTATCAGTGAAGCCTGATGAAACCAATCAGTCATCCAGATGCAACTTCCATCCAGAGGACAACAGTTTCTCTTTCCAAATATATAAAAAGAAACCACATTGTGGATCAATATACATTCAAAGCTTGACAAGATGTGCAGATGAAGACTTGAATTTGATCATCCTTCACTTCTAAATTGACGGCAGTCTGCTTTACTTTAAAGCCAATCACTTCAGCGCTACATCGCCCCATATTAGTGAAGAGGTGAAAACAGCGAAGCAAAATGTTGCTTTGAAGGGTCGTCATCAATACAACTGACACTTTCCACTGTCAAACAGCAGTGACCGAGCCCCGAGGCTCCGACAGATAACAGTCCACTCTGCTGCTAGACAACTTAACAGCAGCAACCCGCAGCATCTCTCTCTATCCATCTCGCTCTCTCACACACAGACACACACACACACACTAAACCATTAATCCTGTTAGGTCCTCTTACAGGAGCTCATTGAAACAAACTGACACAATCACAAGAATACATGTGGATTAAGACCAAATTCAAGCAACCACACACACGCAAAGACACACACACACTCTCGCTGTATGATAACACAGCCAATATCTGAAGACCGCCAAAATGATCAACACAACTTAACCTGGTGGGGCTCAGAAGCCAATAAAACAGTGGCATAATAAATGGGAAAGGACACTGACCGTGACTCGGGCTGAGAGCCATGTTGCCTGAATTCAAGGCTTCATCAAAACGACTGAATATCGTCTGTAACCTGGAAGGAGAGAGAGAGAGAAGGAAAAAGGTTAGAGTGAATTCAGAACAGACCTCATTAGATGGCTACAATACTGGAGCCATGAAACTGCGTATTTAGAAACTACAATTAAATTTTCTCTATGAAGAAGAAAATGCATTTGCAGATGGAAACACACACCCGCACAAAGGGCAGAGCTTTGACCTAGAGACAGGCAAGATGCTGTGAATACCCAGTAAGGTTCAGCAGCAGCAACATGGGGACAGCAGGCTTGCCTGTCTGCCTCTCACCGGGTGGGTGTGTCTGTTATGCCAGTCGCAATAACGAAGCTGCAGCAACAACAAAACAGTCAACCTGCTCAGCACCAAATACACACACACGCACACACACACTCAGAATTACAAGACAGATCTGCACATTCATGTGATGTACAGGTAGTTCTGTCTGTATGTTAATATTTGCAAATCTCTCTCACAAGCCAAATACAAATGAGGGCAGGAGAATAAAAGAACATTTCACACCGTCAACGATCTCCAGCACACTGAGTTGTGTTGCTACATATTGTTTACACATGCTGGGTATGACAGAAACACACTCACTATGAACCGTGTTCAATAAAACGCCATGATGTCTGCTGAGCAATTCAGATTTGGACGCATACACACCTTCCTCCAGTCTGTCCCTCTGTCTGTCTTTGTCTGTATTTTGGTGGCTGTTTGCCGGTCCACAAACAGCAGACAGCCTAGCAGCCCTGATCAGTGCCCATCAACGTTGCCACGGGCTCCTCCGCCATACAGCGTATTCACGTGGTTCCCTTCCTTTCATTAGCATGTTAAATTGCCTGGTCGGATCAGAAATAGCTGTGCCTTTCATCAGCAGTTGCCTCTGTATTTCCAAAAACGCCGACTAATAGGCTGCTGCGTTGCCGTGCAACGTTGCATTTGCTCCCGTGCTAGTGACACACCGGTATTCAGCTCCCATTAGTTCTTTGTATCCAACATGGTGCAGTGGCTTTGAGAAGGAGGGAGGGAGGGCATGCAAGAGGGAGGAAGGAAGGGAGGGAGGGAGGGAGGGAGGGAGGGAGGGAGGGAGTCAAACAGAACGATACCATAGCATGCGATTGGCATGCGACAAAGCACCACCTATTGCTGTATATACTGATCTTTATACCAAGTAGTCACACACCGAGTGAGAAAAATACACAGTGGTACAAAGAGTTAAATCTCAGGCAGGGTTATAGTGTGTGTGTGTGTCTGTGTGTGTGTGGGAGAGGGACGAAAAGTAGGGCAGTTTGTGTGACAAGAAGCAAATAGATTCGGTTACCCTTTACATAACCTCCCTCCATACCCAGACACACACACATGCACACACTCATCAGAGGGGGAGGGGTTGTGGCAGACAGACCAAGGCTGCTCCTCCCCCCTCTATGCTTCTCCTTGTCACCCCACTTGCCTTTATTCCCTCCCTCCTATTCCATTTTTTGACTCCAACCTCCCTTTTCATATTTGATCACATGTTCGTCTCTCGATCGTTTCCTGTGATGCACACGGGTCGAATGTTGTTAAAACAAAAAGGTCCTGTGGTGATGAATGACACATTTCAGACAGCTCATTATCCTTTCATTAATATGTACATGAGGCAAATGTACTGGAGCCTCAAGCATCCTACATTTGACCTACTGATAAGAGACTGCTGGGAGTTCATCCCTTGATGAAGAAAACAATAATGAGGCCTTGTGTACTGATTCTGTATTTTTTTTTAATTTAAGGGGGGAGAGGGGGACTGAAGGTCAAGATGTCCCTTGGAAAATGTTTCATAGTGCAGATATGTCAGATAAAGTGCAGGCCAGTCTCATGATAGAAACATGGGCCCAAAGGAGGTCAAATATCTCAAGTGTTTCAAGCGCTTATTAAATTGACATGCATTGCATTCTGCCGTGTCCATCCCTCTCACATTGCATCATTAGCCATGCATACTAGCTCCTATCTAAACAAATGGACACGCTGTTGTGTAGACAAGACCTGGCAGATATCTATTTATGCTCATGCAGAAGTGTAGCCTTCCTATACGATAATAAAGGATTGTCCAATTTAGGAACTGATTTTGAAAACGGTTCTACTTTGAAACAGTTTTTTTCTCTCCCAATCTTACATCTATGTTATCTCTTCAACCTTTTGTTCTAAGCCTTCTAAATTCTCTTAATCTCTAACAATGCCGCTTTTGCTCTCCATTATCTAATGCAAACTGTACAAAGTTGATATGAGATCTGGTCATGAAGACCCTGGCTGCAGCTTTGCATACCACTGAGAGGCCCTATACTAACTACACCAGAAAAACACAAACACACTCAGACACACACAGCCTCCACCTGGCCTTCATACCAGAAGGATCATGTCTGTAGATACAGAAATGTATGACACAACTGCGCTGCTCATAATGTACAAATTAATATATATTCTAAGACTTCAACATTTAAAGGAGGAACCTGTTTCAGACCTAAAACACTGCATCTGTCAGACCTTTACATACAAATCAAAGTAGACAGACTCTCCAGTCTGCATAAATCCTACATACACAGACAGTGCGTTTACACTGCAGACAGACAGGCTTAATATGCACAACACATGACACATGGCCACGGCCAGCATTCACAGACTGAAGACTCATACTGAGCAGTCAGCACACAACACCAGTGGCAGCTAGGGTCTCACAAGTGAGAAAGAGGGGGGGAGAGAGGAGGGTCTCCCTGTGCTTTTAATAATCTTTTACCCAACTCATGTAACCACGACAACTATAGAAGGACTAAAAAAAAACTAAAAAAAACAAACTAATTAGACTTATTCAGATGACTAGAACACACAAAAACGTCTTCCATTCCTTCCAAAAGTCCAAGCAATGCCTTTTCACCCCCCTCTCACCCGATCCCCGACAGTCAGCATTGTGCTGTGGATAAAAGTGGCTCTGTGTGTGTGTGTGTGAGGTTGGTGCATGGTGTGGCCTGGGACAGACTGCTGCCAAGGCCACGGGACCCAAAGACCTTCCACACAAACACTTCCATGCACGAACACACACTCTCACACAGAAATGCAAGAGTTCACAGAAACAGGGCTGATCAATAAGTGACAAATAAGTGAAAAAATTAACTCACCGTGCAGCTGGTAGTCCTCTCTTCCCCAGGTCTGCTCGTACCCTCTCCCCAACGTGACGATAAACATCCACCAGTGTTATTATGGAGGCCTCCCGTACCTACAGACAGCAGACAATCAATTTAAATTCCATGCATGCTACTGTGCAAATAAGAGTTGTTTGCTTATGTTGAATTATGCATGACAATTTCATACAGCTTTCACCTCTTCTCCCCTAACTGGGGTTGTAAAGGCGGACTCATTCTAATCTATAAGTGCAATTGGAGAGCACCTGGTTTCTTAAAAGGATCAGCTCCTATAATCTAACTGGTTCGTCTCTGGCCCATGCTACATCCCTCCGATCAAAATCAATATATATACATTTTGCTCCTTGGCGGAGGTAAAGATAACCCCTTCAGGACCTACACTCATTGTGTTATGATGTGAACAATGCTCTCATTGGATAGTGGGATGCTGTTAAAGGGATTCTCTGCAACTGAGGGTGGGCAGGCCTGCTAAGGATGTTGATTGGTCGGGACCATATGTGGGTAGATAATCATTGGGTAGACGATGGAAGCAGATTTCAGCTTTGGGGTGCAACCCCGCAGGAGGTTTAAAGAACCCATCTCTTTCTTGCTCTCTCTCTTTCTCTCACGCACATACTCACAGCTATTGCGAGCAAGCACTGTGTGGGGTGATCCAGATTATGCAGTGAAGATGGGCGGTGGACTCAATTGGAGCCCATCTCCTCACTAATAACAGTAATAATCACAGTGCTGTCTGAAGAAGACTGCCAATGCACTTGAAATGCTGAGAGCTTAAGCAGAGGCTTAGATACAAGTCTACACAAGGAAGAAACAATGACCTACACACACACGCACACACACACACACACACGCACGCCTTGTAGCTGTTGTATTATATGGGTTTAGTACTTTAGTACTTTATCTCTTACCTGTGGGTTTTGGTCTCCAGTCAGAACACAGAGATGAGGAACTATTTTACTGAGGCTCAACGGCTGAGCTCCGTACCTGAAAGAGACACACAGAAGATGAGGGGAAAATAGGAATTTTGTGTAAACTTGATTTGCTAAATGTAGCTCTTCTGCAAACACTCAGGCTGAAAGAACGCAGTCACAGCATGGCAGCGTTGAAACATGTGAAAGTAGACACAATCTGTTCTGTGTGCATGTGACAGTGTCTCACAGAGTGAAGGAGAGAATTCGAACCATTTCTGTGGGTAGCAGTTAAAGCAGGATGCGGCCTAATTAAGGCCCATACAGTCCGTCCAGTGCTACTCTTGTATCAAGTACAAACCCAGCTGTATTCATGACCATGTTACCGCTATTATTATCTGATCGAAACCCTTGGCTTCGCGAATACTTGTTGAGCTCAGAAAATATGCTATCTGCTGGCTGCTGAGCATTTCGCACAACAGTGTCACTATCCATTTGTAAAAATGTGCTACAATTAGCACTGTAACTCTAATAGCCCAGATTGGCAGTGTGGTGAACTCAAGGTACAAAATATAGGATATACTTAAACAAAACCTGCAAAGATCTAAACTGCTGTCTTTACGTTTGTTCACGTATTAAATGACACACAGAGGATGGAGGAGTCTGCAGAAGGCAGGACAACTAGGACAGTGCAGCAGTTACTCTCTGTTTACAGTCACTGATTGTGTGCAATCATACAACTTAAGAAATCCTCTCAAAACTAAGAAGACATTTAGAAATGACTGGAAGCATGAGACAACTAACCATGTGGCAACGTTAAATAATGATGAACTAGAAAAAAAATATATATAGAGTCACAAGAAGAGTCTTGTTTTACGAAACCGCACCAACAAGCCTCTTTCTAGTATGAAGAAACCTTTTCCTTTACCTTCTCACATGGGATCTCTGAGACCCTCTACGGCTGCTGAGAAGACGTCTACACATGGATGATGATATTTTGTTTGGCAACACAATAGTAATACGCTGGTGTTGATTTAAAAAAGCCATCCATCAGACCCGACAGCCGAGCACAAGAGCATGTGAAAATTCACATTCGGTGAATTGAGAACAGACTTTCTCAGTTAATAAGAGCAGCATGTGCGGCTGACAACCGTAACACCGTAAGACAAGAGTGGTGGTGCAGTTTGTAGCACGTGTGCCACTTTGACACAGTCACACCAACACTTAAGAGGATTTGTCCTGGAGACAGCGACTGTGTGTGTTTCCTAGACAAACAAAATGGAGCTTTATGCTCATCGAGGGAAGTAACAGTGCGAGGAAGAGGAAAGACAACCCGTTCAGTGCACTACTTTCATCCAGCAGGCTAAAGGCTTCATTACTGCAGGATTAATTGGATATCCATGAGAAATGTACAAGTTGTTCTTTAAATATCAAGATTTTTACAATTCTAAAATCACAGTATAAAACAATATCTACACTTGAGTCAGAAACATCCCAAACAAATATACATTGTTAATAACATTACAGTTTAAAATCTGCTCCTCGCCCAGGAAGTGATAGAAAATAAAAAGGGAAGTAACTCACGTGTTGAGCGTGGCACTGAGACAGAGGCAGATTCCTTCTCGACTGCGGAAGTTCTTGTGTTTAAAACTAGGAACCAGCCTTTCCCAAACATACTGGATGAAGGAGAGATAAGAGAAAAGGGGTGAGGGAGAGATGAAACGGGGAGAGGGAGAGAGAGAGCACCAGTAGGAATCGTAGGAGCGTCCCAGCATGCAACCTGTCAGCAGTTGATAAGATTACAGAGTGCTGTGTACGTTACAATCTGTGTAGTGAGAGGAGATAACAGAAAATCAGTGTGGAGATGAAGCCTCTGAATTTCCTTAAATATCCAGAAGAGGGAGCTGGAAACAAAACATACCTCAGTTGTAGTGAGCATCTATTAGTCATGTGGAGGCGGCTGTGATTTGTCTGCTGTGTCTGTGTAATATTTCTATCTTGTATTCTTCTGAATAAAACTACGAAAGTGCATCTTCTATCATAACAAAGTAAACCAGGCATGTTCATCTACTGTCACTTCCTAATCTTACAAAGTAGCTTCGATCCCTTTGACTAATTCCCTGAACAACAAGCGTTTCCTCTTATATGACATCTACATGATACACGTGACTTATTTGATTATGTATTCCATGTTATGTGAGGTGCTTCTTGGCTACATCTCAAATAGTGATTCACCCAGTATTTTATCTGATACAGAGTCTTTGTCTGCCCAGGGCCCCGAGACTAGGATTTGAGAGTATGTGTGTCTCACCATGGGCGAAGCAGTGTGCTCCATGCAGCGAAGGATGAGAGCTTGGCTGTTCTCCCTGACCTGGTCCTTCCCGTCACCCAGCCGGTCCACCAGGGCTGGCAAAACTACAGTCAGATGAGGAAGAGGGAGAGAGAGAGAGAGAGAGAGAGAGGTGGGGGAGGTGATGAGAGGGAAAACACAGTTTAATGTACACCGTTTGTATCAAGTAAAATTTAAATGGCCACACATGACTCAGGCATCTCTACCAGACATAAGGCCAAAAACAATAAAGACTGCCACCCAGTGGTATGCATGAGATTCTCATGTCACTTCTACTTTATGTAACACACAGCTGCTCCTGTGTCAAGGCCAATGTAGTGCAGAGTAAAGAATACAAAGTAAGAGGGTTTAAATGCTGGCGTCCAGTCAGAGAAGAGACCTCTTCAGTCAAGACAACTATCGTATCAGTGTATCCGACGCCTGTTTCATAGGCCTACATTGTGATCTACCGTCTATAACTAACACATCAGTGAGCTCCATTGTTCCACTGGCTTATTTGTTCCTTCATTACGCCCAACATTGACGCTGTAGTTTATTTTCAGTCGCTGTGATAGTACACCACCCTGCTGTCATAAATCCTCAAAAGAATACCAAGCTGATTACCATCCTGCACAAATATAATATTTACTCGTGTTTTAGCAGCATTATTTGCTGTAATCTCAAGCTCCTTGCTGAATTTTGGAATGAAAGTACATATTTAGGATCTGCTGCCAAGACTCCCATATTAAAGAACTACGTAATATGGTAGTCTGGCTGAGAGCCCCAAACATGGTAGGAAAGTCAGATAGTACTGAGAGATTGACACAGTAGTTGGTCTCTTCATGAGATTATGTGATAAGAGCAGAAACACTGGATTATGCCAGCTGTAGCCCTTTAATTTACAAAGTGAAAAATCACAACATACAGTAGTTTAAAAGGCTTATCTTTGTCAGCAGCGCTTAACCACGTTTAAACTGACAAAGCTGGTCTTTCTCTGGCAAACATGCAGAAAAAGTTTAACTGAAAACCTCCCTTCACACACACTGAGATAACAACGCACACAGAGAAGGGCATGTGCATTTACACATACACACACTCCTACCCACATTCCTAGTTCGAAACATCAGTGAGGGGAGTGATGTCATCTGTCCTTTCCCTGTGTAAGTGTGCATGTGCGAAGACATGATGTTACCATAACAGATGGTTGCCTTGGCAACAAGGACAATGCCCCTAAACAGTTAAAAAAGACAAGGGGGCATTGATGCACACTACGTCATCGACAGTAGTACACATCAGAACACACACAGACACATACTTTGCTTGTGTGGGACAAGTGATTCATCTTTCTTTAATTGGACACAAAAGTAACGTTTAGAACCAGAAAAGTGTCATCAGGCCGAAGCCCTTTTTCTGATCTGTAGGTTTCACTTCCACCTCACATCAGGGAGGCCAACACAGAGTATTGATGTTGTGTCAGAGTGCAAGCACTCTCACACAGTTTGTAATGGCAGCAACCCTGTGCAATGAATCAGTCCTGTAGATCAATACAATAGCTTAATGATCTCATCCTGCCCTCGGTGTGTAAGCGTGTGTGGTGGGGGTTGCAGGGAGAAGAGGAGAAAAAAAAACAGGAAAGGAGAGTTGGAAGTCAGTAGGAGGGTGGAAGTTTCCAGCAGTGGCTCAAAGAAACGCTTTAGACATCAATCTGAAACACACACAGCTGGGCCGAGGCACCATCCAAGCCTGTGAGCATTATAGAGTGTGTGTGTGGCGTCAGACTCTGCACAGCCTGACAGGTCCAGGCATCCCAGAACTGCACTGCAGGGTAAAGTGTGTTTGTTGGTGACAAGGACCAATCTGGCTGACAAAGACAGCTGGTGACACCTTAAGCGGGTTCACATAAGGGCTGGCACTGACACAAACTGACAACACACACACACGCACAGAGCATGAAATCAGATCCGAGATTCAGTCTATGAGGTCGTTTCAATGTGAGGTGCGGTTTTAGGGAGTAATGGGCAAAGCTACAGTATGGCAGACAATTCAAAGCCTAAATATAGAGAGTAAAGGATGTATCATAGAGAAGGGCGGTGCCAGGCTTTGCAGCAGCGATGCTGGGTGGATTCAGGGGAACCACAAAGTGGAAGTGAGAGACAGAGTGGAAGAACATCTGCCAAAAAACTTGAAACATACACAGACGATCAGAGCTTTACACTGCAGGGTATGGATAATTAATAGGTTTACTGGTTCGATCCCGGGCTCCAGAGATGGTGTCATTGAGCAGGACACGTATCTCCTACTTGGGGTTGGTGCCTTATGTGACAGCCTCACTATCAATGTACGATTGTGATTGGAAATGTGAGTGTGAAGGCTTGAAGGATGCAACATTGTAAAGTGTTACCATTTACTCAAGCACAGAGGGAAAACTCATCCTTCATGCATAAAGATAATGGAAGGGGAAGTTTGCAGAGCAAGATAAACAAACTGTTTTCAAAATCCCCTTTTCAAATGATGACCAAGAACCTAACACAAGAATGTGTTCATCTTAGTTTTGGGAGTCGTCCATACCACCCACACATGTTGCTCCTACTTGAAGACCTCAGAGGGAAATATCGTCAATTTCAGCTAATGTTTTTTAAGTGTAAGCAAATTGTAACACAACTTGGTAGAATCTCTCACCTGTTCCCAGATATCCTTTGAATTTCTCTCCCATGCGGTCCACAAAAGCTCCACAGATGTCTATTCCCAACAATGCCACCTACAAGCAAGAGAAAAGGTTATAGTGGGTCACACAGTCATTAATAAGCAGATAGAAGTATGAGGTATTTCACAACAGTTTCCATTCATCCCTCATGATAACAAAAATGTTTTCACTCTCTGTTTATACAATAACCAGTGTCGTAAAGTTTGGTAATACAACTCCAGGGCGTTCAACCCTCATATGCATATCTGAGTCATCTGACGCCGTTACTATCTGTTGATAATGATCATCCACCAACATTGTTTGGTTAGTTCAGACAGGAAAGCCTGAATGGAGACACACAATACCTAAAATGAGGGGGTAAATATGAGCCATCATCTTTATAATATCTACAGCAGCTAATGAAATAACACACTGATTTTCACTTGTTATCCCCAAGACTTTTATGACTCAAGTCTTTTAGAGTAATACCTATGACACAATGGCCATAGAGATCATTGACAGTGTCCATCTCTAATCTCAGCCCAGTGATCTCACATGGGCTAAAATCTTAAAACAATGCTCGTCTTATGATATGACTTGTATGGGGAAGTTGGACTGAGTAGTTGTATGTCTGGTTGTAGAGTTAAGTTTTCCACTGTGTTTCTGATTAGGATCCCATCCCACACTGTGCTGTGCTCTTGGAATGCTTGTCTTGGCAACATTGCGGTAGAACTGAGCAATCCAAAAAGAAAATCCATTAAAACAATATTCTCCCCTGTACTGCACTGAGCGGAGAGTCTGCAGTTCTTCTCTGTTTTTGTAAAAGAAAGAGCAGAGCCAGGTAACTGAAGAGACAGAAAGGGGGGAGATGTGGTTTAAAATACAAGAATGGCAGCAAAGCAACACCACGGGAAAACAAAAATCCCATGGAGAAGAAATATGAGCTCTGGGTTAATATGATGACTCCTTCAGACTGACCTAATCTAGGGGAGGAGGGAAGATGAGAGGAAAAACAGCAGGAGAAATAAGAAACAGTACAGGAAACAGCCTTCAGGCCTCCCCTCCCCCCTCCATCATCCAGCACCCCAACATGCCGGCGCCCACAACCATATGGCATCATCACAAGGAGAGAGACAGAGAGAAAGTGGAGAAGAGATTGAAGGGACCAGGGATGTTGTCCACATTGAATGAGAGGGTGGCTGACATGTTGAACTCCTGCATCACTACACTTAAAGCTGTCAGGGCAACGGAGGTATGCTAAAAAAAAAAAAGACGTAAATATTTAGATTACAATCAATGGTTCTTTGTGAGAATCAGGTGGGTGCATATGCTGGCTTAGCCTGGTAATTCACATTCCATGTACAAGGTTTACTCTGGATTCTAGAGAGGCTTAAAGGGTTCCAGGCTCACACAGTAACTCTTTGAACTGGACAATATTTGTCGATGGATATTAAGTAAATTGTGCATTTATGTAGCGCCTCTCTATGATAACGGCAGTTGTAATGCGAGGTGCCAAGCTGCTAATACATTCACACACTGATGACTAATCAGGAGCCATTAAGGGTTCAGTATCTTGCTCAAGGACACGTCAACACAGTCTGGAGGGGCCGGGGATCTAATTGGTAACCTTTTGATTACGGGTCGTTATACTTGTTTAAATCTACTTGTTTACAGCTTTGCCCTCTGTAAACAAGCTAGTATAGTATGTTCTGTTTTCACTGAGGTTTTACTTTTTTCATAATAGCGAAAGCACCGTACATTTTTGCTGAAAGCAACTGTAGAGAAAGTCCTTTGTCTGATTGTTTACATCAGGGACCAGTTGATCGGGGAGCTGAGGGGACATCATTGGGTGTGTTTGTGTTATATGTCCTAAAGCCCATATTGTCTTACATATTGCTGTAAAGCAATCTTGTGCTACCGCATCTAATGCCAAAATAATTTTGGATTGTTGATTATTGAAATACTCAGCAATTAATTTTCTTTTGATTAACTGACCAATCAATTCACTTGGTCATTCTTCAATTGATTCACTAATAATTGCAGCAAAAGTCTTAATGGAACAGCATGAGGAGGATGTTTAATCTCTCAGAAATTAACTTCTTACTATTAAATACATGAATGCACAGAACATTTAATTCTTCATAAAATAAATTGCTATTAAAGTTCAATGTAAATCTGAGGACAAAAATGTCAACCAAGTCAGATGAGTGTTGCCACCAGTAGCTGGGGAGTTTTGCTAAATAAGATATGCTTTCTAAAGAGATCAAGAGAGTATGAGCGTGCTATGCTGAACACACAATTTCCACACTGACGGTCTTGCTGAGTCCTGCAAATCAGTGCAGACAACATGAATCGGTTCAAAAAGAAACTTGAGTAAAATTTCAGCACAGCTTGAAATGGGATTTCAGACTGTTTTGACTTGCAGTCTGGATCTGAGAGATATCTTGGCAAAGATGTCGCATTCCAGCGTTTTTTAAAATACGGTGAAGAATACACCACCACACACACAAACACAGCATGAAACCAGAGCGAGGATGAAGAGGAAAATCTCTCTATTTGCCTTGTAAGTTGAGAGTGTGTGAGTGAGGGGGATACAGGGGGAAAGATGGAGAAAAAGCACAAGTCATTTACAGGATTTCTCTAACCCCTCCCCCATCCCTTACAGTGATCCAGCAGTCTACAGTCCTGACAATGGGTCCCTTAAATACAAAATGAGCCAAGATTGTGTATTTAACTCCCAAAAAAACAACACGAATGTGTAAATAGTGCTGACATTTAAAAATGCCTGCCTGTCAGAAACCAGGATTATACTTTCGTTTTTTCATTATCAAAAACAAACAAATAGCCCCTGTGCTTTTGTCCTGTGTCAGGTAAGATGTACTGACATAGAAACCTAATCCAACCTTTTGATTTTGTTGATGTGAAAGATAAGAAATTATTGGTTTGATTAGGAGTTTCAAATTTGATCAGATAGTCGTCTCATAGGACTGAAGGCGATGACAGCTGGTTGTAGAATTATCACTGATTTATTTCACATTAAGCGAAACTCTTAGCAAATTGCATAAAAACATCCACTCCTCCCCTGTCCTCATGGTTGACTGGTGGAAATAATTAATGAACAGGCCGAGGGGGGGCTGCTGCAGTGCTGCAGCGATACCTTCAAACGATGACTGCCGGACCAGCATCGCTCACCTTGAAGTTGCTGGAATTCACCCATCCCGTTAGCTCGTCTATTGTCTTATCCAGCCGGGGTTTATCTTGCTCCACGTCTGTGGAGCGACTCGGGTCGCTCAGGTAGTCGATGAGGTCCTGGCCGACCTGCAACCGGCGGGTAACGTCTTTCTGCACTACCTGCTGGTAGAAATACTCCATGTTGTCATGATCCTCCATTGGGCACTCAGTGCCGGGTGGCCAGCCACTGAAGCCGGCCGCAGATAGGAGACAGTCGTCGGTGAGAAGAGGTTTGAATGACCTAGAAATATATAAACCGTGGTCCCGTGGAGGGACAGAGAGGCGGAGCGGGCTGCACTACGTCTATTATTTTTTTTTCATCAACATGTAATCCCTTGAATATAAAAAAATATGAATATAACACAAAAATAACTGTGCCCTAACCAAAAGCTCAAATTCCCACGGCAAAGAGGTTGCTAGTTTCTTCAACGTTAGCGGAAAGGGATAAATTCAAACTTCGAGAAAGTTCAGGAACCGCGTATTTTCTTTGGACCCAAGCAGGTTCCTTCAATACATCCGCATCAAAACACGAAAGCAGTCTCTGTTGTCTATGTGTTATGCTAACAGAAATAGCACATAGCTAGTTAGCATAACGAACCAAAGAAGGATAGAAAGCTTCACAACCGCTAGCTCAGCTAGCTACGTTAGTTATCCCTGGGCCCAACGCTAGAGTCCACTCCGCTTTACAATTCCATGACCACAGGCGGGAAAGTCTGCAAAGCTTTCAGCTGTCTAGTCCTTCAGCGGTAAAGTTGCACCAAACTTCCAAAGCAAACCCCTAAATCCAGTCCCGTGGTAGCTTGTTTCTCTTAAATCCTTGAATACTGGCCACTACCGTTAGAAGAGGCGCCGGAAGCTTGAGCTGCCGGGGACTGCAGTTTACAAAAGCGACGCTCCCGTCAACGATCAAGCAGAGGGGTCCTTGGCCACCGCACAGATAGCCTAAATAATGCCTGATGTAAAATATCAAATAATAACGTATACTGTGGAAGAAACCCGGTTGTATTGTGGTGGATGCATTAACAGGGTAAAAGATAATGATTTCATTATTTTTTTGTCCATAATTGATGTAATCTATAACAATTAAGAGTCAAACAACCTGCACTGGTAATGCGGGTGTGTCTGCAGTCTACGCGGGTCTTTGCTGACATCTAGCGGTTACATTGCGTATAAGCCTGTTCAGCTCGCCGCATTTGATGATACAAAAGAATACTTTCCTCGAAGACAAAATCTTACACTGGAGACAAAGAACATTAACTATTATTCACTTTTATTTATTCATTTATTTTTCTTTATTTTCTCAAACATAAAACTGTTAAAACAGCCGTAAAGGAGAGGGCATTAGTGTCACAGCCAGTCAAGTTATCTTCATCTTTTTGTCTGCTCTCCTTTCTTTCAGTCCTATCCATAGTCCTGCTGCCAGTCTCCCCAGTCCATGAGCACTTGGCAATACAGAGCACTCACCAGAGCATTTTCAGTGCTTCAAGTATTTAGACAGATAATGTTGAGACCTTGTTGATCATAAAGAGTGTCTGTATAGATTGAATTCAAGAGTGGCTTTGATGCTTTCCTCCCACCTGCTGGCATAACACACAGCTGTATGTTTTGTAGGATTGTAAAGCAGGAATTTGTTGCTGTTCAGTTTGATGCCTCAGATTGTGACAAATGCTTTTTCAAAATGTGTTGCTAGGGGCATTAGCAGGGTGGAGTTTATTAAATAAGGACAATTAATACCCTATACTGTCTTCTGTAATTTGACAATTACACAAAACTAAATTAACATCCAAATACATAAATTCATGTGATTGTCAAGAAGAGGTGCATTTGCTTACTTTTTCAAGTTATTGTCTCAGTCTTAGGACAAGTTCCTGTTCACTTTGAAGCAAGGTTGCACCAATATTAGCCCTGATTGATATCTAAATACACACAGCAATAAATTTGAATAATGTATTTTTACAGTCCAATGAAAAACAGTGGACAGAGACCATTTTAATGAGTGTTACTAGACTTATCTGTGTATAATGGGGAGACTGAAAAGCTACTGATGTAAACAAGTTTGTCTGGGGTGCTAACCTAATCCTGGATGTAAACAAAAGGTTAAAGTGGTCAAATTAGGAGCTTGTGCACAGGGCTACTGACAGGATTGGATCTACAAGCCAACATAACCACGCAGACACAGGAGAGACCAAAAAAATAATACTTTTAGACGCAGAGGATCTGAATCGTAGGTCCTTTTTTGTCAAACAGTAACTGTTTTTTCTATTCCATTTCAAAACGAAAGACAAACCTATCACCCTCTCTGGATAGACAGGCATGGACAATTACATTAAGCACTGAAAATAAATCAATTTTCTTTTGGCCTTCCTCAATTTTGAGTGAGTTGCCTAAAGTGTAAGTCTTTTTTTTCCATTGCAAAACATTCTCTGTACAAACACAATCAAAATCTCAACAGAAGGATCTCAGATGCACAAATATGTCACATGTCCCATTTTGTACTCCTTGTTTTCCCAACTCTTCCATCATAGGGAGTTGAGCCGGCCTCCCCAATGCTTCAGTTTATATTCCAAAGATCTGCATGTCCGACAATCCAGCTCTCCTCTCCCTCCATGCTGTGTGACTATTGGTCAAAGCAGAATGAATCACAGGATGGTCACATATAGGTTTCATGTGATTGGTTGAGATAATACTCCACAGAGAGCAAACTGTTGTCCGCGATGACAAAAGCGTCTGTTTTTTTGTTTTTTAAAGTTTGAACATGATGCATTGTAGTTGAACTGTTCAGACCCCCCATCTCCTGCGGTCCAGATGCAGCCCTCAGAGCCCACAGGTGGGGAGATCAGGTTGTGAGGAGCAGCATTGAGTACAGCAAGAAAAAGAGAGAATGAGACAGAGAGAAAAAGAGAGAGTCCGTCCATCAATGTTCTTTTCTCTGACTCCTCCAAGCCCAAACATGGGGCTGCTGTAATGCTGAATGGTGAGAAATAGGAGAGAGGAGGGGCGGGCTTAACTGATCAGGGATCAGTGGCGATCAGTCTATGTATTGATCAGTGATCAGGAGCAGTGAGTGGGTCCAGCCCCTCCTCTCCCCTACACCTACCCTAGTACCCCCGCAGTCAGAGCAGCAGGACCTGTAGACAGAGGTGGCCCCCCCTGGCCCTCCACTGTCAGAGGATGATGCAGCAGCGGCACAGACGCTGACCACCTCCATGTACAGAGGGAGGGGGTGTGACTGGGGCAAAGTAGGCATGGACCTTGATCTCTGGAAGATGGGCCTGTATAGGGAAGAAATGTATTAATATCAGTGTATGAAACAGCCTAGCACTCATTGAGCAGGTGTTTACCAGTAATCGCACTCAGCTACAGACCATAACAACAACAGAGGATGAGAGGAGGTGGTCTTGTTCCGGTTACAAATTAACAATGGTGAAGTTTGTTTGTGGTTTCAACATGATCGACACCGGAGCTGACCCAATCTTATGCTAAGCTAAAGAGCGCTTGGCTGTAGCACTGTAATCTATAAACATGTATGACAGTCATCGATCCTATCATCGAAAGGGGTGAATGAAAATAACAAAGCAGAAGAGTGATCCAATCCTTCAAAAGAGGAGCTATGAGATCTAAAACAGCTTGTGTAATTCCATCGTATCCACTGACCCGGATCCGTTTGATGCCAGCCCGGGTGACCTGCTGACAGTCGTAGAGTTCGATGCGCTCCAGACGATGGCAGCTCTTAAGATGCTCCAGGGTCAAATCAGTGATGAGGGGGCAGTTATCCAGCTCCACCACAGTGAGGCGCTCTTGGCCACATGTACTGCTGCTCAGAGCTCTGATGCCATCGTCTGTGATCAGCTCGCAGTGGGACAGGGACTGTCGGGGACATACAAGACAACACGATGATTAAAGAGAGGCTGAGACTGAACCGTTGAACAATATCTGAGCTGCAGGTGTAAATTTACCAGGGCTTGCAGGCGGGGGCAGTGAATAGACAGCTGAACCAGGGTGTTATCTGTTACCTGCAAGAGGACAAGCTTGATTCACAAACTCCTACACATAGCAAGAGACTGTACTTTCTATCAAAAGTTGCGTAAATACTGAGGTCACTGAGGACAACTCATGCACACAATCACATCTGAGCATTTCAACAGTTTATTTCTCTACGTAGACAAAACAGCTCAAAGCCAAGAATTATTCCTCAGGATTCTCTTACCAAAATACATTCTTCTAAGTCCATTTTTTCAAGCTCGTGACAATTCTGTGAAGAAAGCAGATGGCTTCAGCTCGTGTGACAAAAGGACTAGTAGGAAAGGTAAAGCAGGGAAAATATCAGGTAACTCACCCTGGCCAGCACAGTGAACCCAGCATCTGTAACATGGGAGCATCGGGCAGCTTCAATGATCCTGAGAACACATTTTGTATTAACATCTTTAACACATCTGCCAATCAAGTATGACTGCAGGAGCCAGTGGGCTGCATTCTTCTTTAGGTCTAAGAACTGATCCCAGACCTGCCTGAGAAAAAGTCCAAAACGTTCTTTCTTTCTGTATTCTTACTTAGCTGTAATTACCTGCAAGACCACAAGTGCATATCATGATTATATCTTAATTCTGTAAATGATGGTACCCCTGCCTAAGGAGGATATTTGTGGATACTAAAGTAAGATGTAGATGTGCAAGATAGTGGGACAGGTGTGTCTGTGTATATAGTTGTGCGTGTGCGTGTGTGCGTGTCTCTGTGGTGTGTGAGTGTACTCACTTGAGTCGGGGACAGTTGAGTCCCAGAGCAGTTAGGGAGGCATCAGAGATGTTGCTGCAGCCAGACACACAGAGGATTTGTAGCTTGTGGCATCCCCGGCACAGACTAACCAGGCCTTCATCTGTTATTTGCTGGAGGCAAAACACGCACGTGCACACGCACACACACACAAGACACGAGACACATTACAAAAACGCAGAGAAACATAAACATTCCTCCCGCGTTATAATGCATCTCATCCTCCTCCAACCCCTCAAGCAAATGTTTGCCTTACTGTGCAAGACTGCATATTGATGATGGTGAGTTCTGGGCAGTGTTTCTGGAGGTGTTTCAACGCTCCATCTTCCAGCTGAATGAGAAAAAAAAACCTCAGGACTGTCAATCAAGATAATCAATACTTCAGTTACGTAACATCTGTATGTGTAAGTAGCCTGTTTCCTATCCTCTTAGTGCCTCGTGTGTTGGTGTTTGTGTGCATCGCTGTGTCTTGCCGTACCTGCGTGCAGCCTCTGAGGAACAGAGCTCGTAAACCATTGCAGCCTCTTGCCAGAGCCTCGATACCGTCCCGTGTGATCTGGTCACACCACGACAGGTTCAACATCTCCAGCATTCTGCAGCCGTCACTGAACAGATACATCACACATTAACTCCCGTTATGAAAGAAGAACAGTTTCCAGTCACAGGTCAGACATGAAGAGATTCTGAGGCTGAACTGACGCTGTGTAATATTTCAATGACGACAAAAAAGAAATGACTGATGTGCATCAAAACAGTCACTTTCAATAATCCTTGAGAAAGACAATAATTATTAATCCCGACGGGGAATGACAGAATGAGCGGCTGCTACCTGAGGGCCTTGAGCGAGTGGTTGCTGATGGACACGCAGGAGGTGAGATCTAGTTGTTTGAGTTTGGCGCAGAACTTGCTGAGGCTCAGGCAGGTGCTGTCTGTGATCTTAGTGCAGCCGTTCAAGTTCAACACTTCGATGTTTCTGCAGTTCTGTGCAAATGTCCTGGGAGACGGTGGGCAGGGAGAAAGTGAAGTTTATTTCCTCTCTCACATGTTGCTTTTATACAAAATCCTGACTGGCTGAAGAACAGAAAAACGTAGCTTGAAGAGAAAATTATATCAACATAATCCAGATATACTACAGTTTGATGTAAAAACCACTGTTGATCCATTTGTTGTTTGTGTTTGTGTACACCCTACAGTGAGATTAAATGGCATTCAGAGTCCCCTGAGAGGTAAGAGGCATCTTAATGTTGACTTTCAACATAATCGCAAAGGGAACAATTAGCAAGCAATCAAACCAACACAAGTCAAAGCAGAAACACAATTATTATGTCAGTGCAGAGACAAGGAGAATCTCACTTCATGGAGGCATCTCCCACGCTGAGGCAGCCTCTGAGGCTCAACTGCCTCAGAAAGCCTCCACAACGCTTGGAAATGTTCTCCACCACCCGTCCCTGAGAGACACAGGCACAGAGGAGGAAGAGAGTAATATGACTTGGGCCACAGGGCAGCGGATCAGCTGTGACGTCACAGCCAGCACCAAAGCCAACTGACCCAGCACTAAGCCTCGGGCTGGATAATGCTACTCAACAAGCCCACACATCCAGCACAAACACACACAAGCACCGTCCACCCCTCACTCTGAACACAACCCTCACCTCTATGTCTGTCTGGAAATTGAAAAGGTCGATCTTCTGCCAGTTGCTGCCATCTAGGGCCAGGACATTCCACGCCTGAGAGGGTAACAGACACGAGACGGACAAGTGGGTCAGACAGAGGTGGTGAAAAGTGAATGGGGACTGTGTTATCTTAATATGTGAGAGAAATGAATCAGAGATGTGGGTCAACATCTACCGTCAGATCTGGATGGGTTGACTGTAACTGTATGAACTGTGCCCACCTTTTGATGCTTTTTGCCCAGACAAGATGTAGCAGCCGTCTTGGATCAGTATTAGAAGTTTGGCACATGAAGCCAAATAGCTTCATATACCAACTTTGTGCCCATGTACTTGAATATGTCACAGACAAAGTTAAACCCTGGACTTAACATTTTTGTCACAAGTACAGAGAAAATAAAATTCCCATGAGAATACGTTGCAGCTGTTGTAGGAGAGGCTGCCATCACAGCTCTGCCATCACAGTCCGCCTGCTAAACCCTGTTATCATTCACAGATACTCGGTCATAAATGGCTTTCAGCTGCAGTGCGCTATGGTTATGGGAGAAGTTTGCCCTGAAGGATTTCTGCCAGAGAGGCTTTTGGAAGTCAGGTGACGGAGTATAAATAGCAAAGTCTGTACAGGGAGCAGTTCATGGTGAATGAATGGGTCAATCACAGGACTGCCACCCAGGAGACTGGGGATGAATTCCGTGCGAACATCAGTGTTGACTTGTTGTTTTCGGCTTTCTGTTGCAGATTCGTTGAGGCCACAAAAACTGGAATCTCTGTCAAATATAAGCAAAGCACTGCATCTCTATCATGGGCGGAATCCCCGTGAATGACAGGGACATGCAGATTCACAGCCATTCAGGTGATGATGTCATCAACCAAGACAACGCATTCAACGTTGAAGCTAACGGGAAAAGTGTTTGGGTTGATGATGGCTAACGTTACAGTTCGCTACCTTGTGAGTGAATCATGCAGGACATGTTATGACTTTTCATCTGCCGGACTGAGAACTGCAGATTAGGATTGGTGACAAAACTCCTCGATTAGGGATGAAACATCTCGGTTAGGTTTATGATAAGACAATGGTTTGGATGGCTTTCCTGGAGATAGACATCCCTGCAGAAGCCTTCGGGGCACACTTCTCCCAAACACTCTGTGAAGAAGCAGTCAGGTCCACTGACACATAACCAACAGATGGTGCTAAATTATAGAATTATTTAGAATTTGTAGAGATTTCAATGCTGGTAAGCTCAACCATACCTTACTTCAGAATGAAATCAATGTATTCTTCTGTAACAATGAGTGTGTTAGTCTGTAGTCGGTGGTTTGGAGGTACGGAGAGGGAAGTACTCACCTTGGATACTTGGGCGCACCGACAAAGTGTAACCACATCAAGATAGGAGAATATTCTACACAGAGAGACAAGAAGAGAGAGTTCAATGATCCCTCGCAGATTAGGAGCAGAGCTAATGTGCATACAGATTATATAGTGTGACATGTCTTTTTTTCACTTCTGTGTAATTTGGTGTGTTTATGTGGAAAACAGAACAGTCCCCTGTGTTTGGATGGAGGCAGGAGAGCCCCACAGACAGGCAATGTGTGAGCTTTGGGCCGGTCAGCCACAAAGGGCTGCATGCAGCAGGCTACTAGGTCAGCTCAATCCATTAATCTGCCAATGAGTAATCTCTGGCACTCAGACAAGCAAGGCCACAGACAGCCTGGGACAGACAGACAAACATACGTTTACATGATTACACACATGAGCACACATGTAGGAAACCTAATAGGTATAACTCGCACGCTTACAGTGATTAAAGGTCCTGCTCACAGAAGAGGCTTAAAGGGGGAATCTATAGAATATTTGAGGCATTCAGAGAATTGTCATGGTGCCAAAACTTTGAGTGCAGCTGGGGCTGAATGTCCTTCAAACACTAGGAAACAGGAGCAGGCCATTGTTTCCTTCATATAGAAACAAAGGCTGTGTGTTTTTATGTGCGAGGGACCAGGGCATGCCGGGACATGTCTGCTTAATCTCCCGTGTCAGGGAGTACATGTACACGATCAACAAAGCGATGCACACAAACCCTCACATTCCTTGGAGTGATCGGAGGCCAGCAAGCCGCTGCTCATCGATCTCCTTCCTAATAACTGCTTTAACGGCTGTGATGTTGATCATTGCTCGACCGTCTGTTTTAATCAAACGCCACCTGACTTTCCATTATGTGTGCGAGAGCGGCCAGAACAATTCTGTTAATCACATCACAGTGAAGCAATCAGTCAATCGGATTTGGTGAGTCCGGCTTTAAGTCCTAAAAAACTAGCTGACATTCAGCATGTGGAAATAAACTCACTGGCCACTTCATTAGGTACACCCGCACACTGTTGCACAACACAAAACAGATATTCGTTTAATAAGATAATAATGTTCAGGTTTCTTTTATTATTGAGGTTGTACACTCAACGCACAGCAGCAACAGAAGGCGGAGAGACGACCTGTCAAACGATGGGAGGATGAGACGAACACAATGAGGAGCCACAATGCTAAGGCGGACGAGCTGCCAAGCACATCTGCTAGGGAGCCTCATTGTTTGGATGAGTTTGGGGCTAAAGTTACAGGTCACTAGCTTGTGTGTGAATCCTGCAGAGCCTGACAGGTAAACAATTGTCTTTACTAAACTTTAACGACTTCTCATCTGCTGAAAGGTTTTGAGTTCCTGTTCACTAAAAATGACGACAATGTGACAACGTCCGTCTAAAGACCTATGCTGTGTCACCCCCCCCCCCCCCCCCCCCCC
>CAAKHC010012904.1:131151-148625 GCA_901007825.1 Macroramphosus scolopax
TACACACACACACACACACACACACACACACACACACACACACACACACACACACACACACACACACACACACACACACACACACAGATGTTTGCATTTTGAATCCAGTGTACTAAAGGTGTTTCGTGACCTGAATTTGTGGAGAATGAGATGTGATCAGAATATGAATGGATGTGTTGGTATGTGTGCATGTTATTTCTATTTTTTTCCACTCATATCAGTCATTATATATAAACAAGTAATCTGTCACCTGATGAATATCTGTGTGTGTTGGAGGTGTTTGTGAGGATACAACATGATCCATGAATATACATAACCCAAACAGAGCTGAAGGAACACACGTTTTCCACATGAATCTCGAAGGGGAAGGGGCCAGTGGTTGGTTTTGGATCAGACTATCACTGGATGCCACCCAGCGGAGGTCTCTAGTCCTTCCTCAAAAACAGTAGAGCTACTGTTGCTGTTTTTACACCGCACACCCGAGGCTGGAATGAACACTCTGCTGTGGGACCAGTGCAGATCCACTTACAGCCTGGGAAAGCAATGGCACGGCTTCACAGCCAGGGTTGCACTTATGGCTACGGCTATGTTTGTTTGTAGTAGGGGATAAAAGGCCTGAAACCATCTAGTGTAGATCAGGGGATCACCAAAGATAAAGATTTGTTCTAATCATAGACATCATTAGTACAGACGGACGATAACTGTCAGCTGATTAAGGTATCGGCGTAATAGTAAAAGAAAATGTAATAGTTGTAATTAATATACCGGTAGGTATAAATGGACATTTCCCTGTTATGTAAGATTACATGGAATATAATAATTTCATTTTGAATCATTCAAGAAAAACTAGAAGTGCACTGTGAGAGCACGACTAAGATTCATGTGTTCTTGCTCAGCCCGCGCTACGTCGCCACCCCGACCGTCTTTTTTTTTACACAAATCTCTGTTTGTTGTTCACAGATGTGCCGTGTGGTGACCCTCCATCATTTCCAAACGCCCGTCTGCAGGGACACACTGGATTCGATATGGGTGACGAGCTGCTGTACACATGTGTGCCAGGTTATATGATGCCCAGCGGGCACAGTGCCTTCAGCCTCCTGTGCGACAGCTGTGGAGAGTGGTACGGACTGGTGCAGCTTTGCGTCAAAGGTGAGGATGTGTGTTTATTTTGAAGAGCATGACAGAAAAAGAAAGAGGCAGAAAGAGCCCTCTCACCCTCTTCAAAGCTTTGACCTGGACAGAACATCAGACTGAGGTTGACCTTCTTCTTCTTGTTAGCACCCAGTGTTGTTAGTTGACCAGCGCTTAAGCAAAACAATGTCCCTGTTGTGAGTTGGGATGAAAATGACTGCAATGACACCCTGGTGTGACATGCCATAATGTGGCCCAGTTCAAAGAAGAAGGAGAAGGGAACAAGTCTCGTCTATGAAGGCAAAATGTCAAGCCTGTGTGCCTGGTGAGCTGACAGAGATGTAGTCTTGATTGTGCTTTAAAGCAGTGGAGTCCAAGAAGAATCTGACTCTCCATCCAATAACAGCAGAAGCCACCTCTAAAGCTCACTGATTACACACTCTGAGTATATCTGGATGTGTAAAGATGTCAGTGTTAGGGGGGTAAGGATGCTGGAAGTCAGCCATAGTTGGAGATCCTGAGGGAAAGTGTTTCTAATGAAGTCACATCAAATGCTGATGAAAAAAACTAAAGGGTCGATTTCAACTTAATTAAGAACGCCTGTGTTTTAAAGACTGCTTATGCTAATTCTAAAATAAAAGGTTTTTCTATATTTTTTTGTCTTGCAGTAACATCCCCTTGCCAGTAATAGGTGCGGTGCTGCAGCCTACTTCAGCTAATCAAGTTTCTTCCTCTGTGTTTCTGCAGATGAGGCTGAAAGTCATGTCGACTACGAGGACAAGTTCACTGATTCCTATGGAGAGACCGAGCACCACAATGGAGACCAGAGACCAGTGGAAGCTCAAGGCGAAGTGCACGAGGAGGTGCATGAAGGAGCATACGCGGAGGGATGGAAGGGTCAAGAAGTGCAAGAGACGAGCTTTGGTGTTAACGAAGAGGAAGAGCATCCGGACCAGCATAGAGAACGGGAGATGGAAGCAGAGGGAATTGAGCATGGAAGCAAATTTGAAGGAGGTGTGGAAGCAGGAGAAAAAGACAAGGAGCGGGCTGTTGAGGACTTTATAGGCCATCCGAGGTGGGAACAAGGGAGGACAGAGGTGGTCAGGACTGATGCAGCTGCTACCACGGAAGCACCTGTCCCACTTCTCTCCCAGAAACACCTCTTCTGGTTCCCCTCTGAGGCCTTCCAGCAGGAGGGGGACCCGTTATCCAGCAACCCCGTCACTCAGACTACACAGAGGTCTTCAGGAGCCCAGTCAGAGGAAAGCAAAGAGCAGGAGAGCAATGAAAGGCACCACCACCAGCATCCAGTTGATTTTGATGATCACGATCATGACGAGGACGGCGATGACGATCACGACACAGATGACCATGACAACGGCCAACATGACGTCCATGACGACAGCCTCCATGATGATGTAGACGACCATAACAGCCAACAGGAAGAAGATGACCGTGTCGATAACGTGAGACATCATGTGCCAACTCAGCGTGAAGATCTGGATGAACGTGACCGCTACGAAAATCATGACGACCACGATGACCATTATGACATGGGAGAACACGAAGATGACCGTGTTCCCTACAGCCAGGAAGTTGACGATCGAGATGATACTTATGATGAACACGAAAGCTACGAGGACCATAAGGGTGTGACAGACCGGGACGATCAGCAGAAACATCCTGATCGGTCGGAGGAACATCCAGACCCGGACGACCATGATGACGGTGAAGAACATGATGACGTCGATAGTGACCACGATGACCACGATGACCATGATGATCATGATGATCATGAGCATGATAACCATGACGACTATGACAACCATGACGATCATGATAGCCATGAGGATGATGATGACGATCATCAACATGTAATCTTTTCAATAGCAAGGGACGAAAGTCAGAATGTGTCTGAGAAGGGAGAAGGAGAAGAGGCCACCACAGATGACACCTGGCTGGATGGGTACCCTGTCGCTGCAGAGGAGACGGAGAAAGGAGACTCAATGACGGAAAGGGGGAGACCAGACAATAAAGCAAAGGGAACTGTTGTCAAGGCAACAGAGAGACCCAATGAGGTGGAAAAGCCTGTCCCTTACACCAGAGTACCAGAGGTGCCCAAGTCTGCCACTGCGGGCGCTGAAGCAGGACACGAGGGGGTGGAAGATTTGAGGCCTGGCTTTATCGCAACTGCATCTCCTGACAACCTGGAGCCGTCAGTCTCCTCTTCAAGCTCTGACACCCTCGATTACGACACACAACAGGCAGCTCCCACCCACTCCTGGCTCGGTGACCTCACTGAGCACCCCTTCCTCGATCACGGCCCCGCCCCACCGATGCACGACGGCGACGGCGACATTCTCACTGGCACGATGGAGGAACACACTGTCCACAACCTGCCCGGGGAGGCCGGCGAGAGGGACGATTTGGAAGGTGAGATGGGGGAGACAGTATGTACGGGTGATAACTGTCCTCCTAGCTCCTCCAGCCGAGCTACCACGGTGGCAGCCATTATTGCGGCCTTGTGTGTGGTCACCGCGGCGGTCATCATCGGGGTGTGGTGTTACCGACGGCAACAGCAGAAAAGCTCCCTGTACGAGATGAATGGGAAGGGCCAAAGTCAGACCAGGCAGGCCCAGCAGATAGAGATGCAGCAAAAGGTTTAGGAGCAAGCAAAAGAAAGAGACAGTGACAGAGGGCTGAGACATTTCGGAGAGATGGGAAGAAATCTGAGATGAAAGTATGGACCCTCATCTTGCGAGATACTACTTCATATGTGAGGATTTTGGAAGGGTATGAGAAGACGAGTTGTGCTACCGCTCCGGTTCGAAAAACAAAACTGTAATTATGTGTTAGAGAGAAATATAACAACTGAAGCTTACCAAAGTGCGAGGATGGATCAGTTGTAAGGAATTTACCCATCTTTGTGTTAACTACCCATCATGTTCAAAGCTCTGGCATCTAGCTGGACCGGTGGAGGGGCTGCCCCCGACCTGGACTCAGATCCAGGACCTTCTAATGAAATGACCACGTAGGAAAACCACATCTGCCGGAATATATGAATTGACATTTCAACCTCCAAGGCTCTTGGACATTGTGGTAAAATCATATACAGTATGTTACCCTGCTGTTGTTTGTGTTGATTTCACATTGCTTGTTGTTGATGTGCAATGTTCTGGATTCATGGGTCTCCATCTACATGTCTGTTAATCCCATTGTGTTAAATAAAACGGTGTTCCACTCCACCACAACAAGTTAGGATCATCTCAGCTGATTTGGGCAGGAAATGAACAACCGGCCTCCTTCACAGCTAAAGATGAAGATGATGATTAGACGATTTAACAGGTGAAGGCTGAAGGCAGCGTGAACACCTACTGTTGGACTAGGTAAGGTTTTAGGGTTAGGTGGGTGGTGGTTATGGTTATAGTTAGGGTTCGTCCCCCTAGGAAATGATTTTAAGTCAATGTAACGTGTGTGTGTGGGTGTTTGTGCGTGTGTGTGTGTGTGTCAGGTCCGTGCGATCGACTGGTCAGTGGTATGTTGTCGTGCTTGAAGTTTCCGATCGACGGGTGGTGACAGACGGCCGTCAGGATCCCTCAGAGATCAGACGTTGTTGTGTTGCCATGGCAACAAACAGAGAACAAATGTTAAAATGTAAATTTGAACCCAGCAAACTGGCACCGTCAGGCAGCCCCTTTATGGACGTCCGTACTGACGCCAACAGACGTCGACATGTTTTGGACGTGTCTTTGCTCAGCGGGAAGGATTATGGACGATCTGACAATTAAGATTTTTTTTTTTGATCAAAGTTAAATGAAATAAGATTTCTGTCGGAGAGTGTATGACTCAGTGCTGGAACACATATCCTAATAAATTGTATGTACCTCTGAAATCATACACGCAGCGACGGATTTACTGTCCAGTCTTGTGACGTGATTCATTATTATTGACAGTATGAGAAGATATTTGGAATGATGTTTAATAGCATCGTTGTTTCTTGTTCTTGTTTTAAGTATATGGAAAATCAAACCACATGTTCAGTCAAACAACCGCAGCATCAGTACATTTTTCAAGCATCTGTTTCTTTATGAATTTGGCTCGTTGCTCAGCTCTAGTTGAGATAAAGAAGTGTTTCTCAGCGTACTGCAGCTCTGTAGAACTCAACTGATATTTACACTCTTGCTGTTCCCATCATACTTGAAACAAGGTCAACGTAGATGCATTTAAATAACCTTGTGGTGATTTAAAGTTGGAGACTAGTGAGTACTTGCAGTGATGATGGAGGTTGTAAACAAGCTGTAAGGTAATAACTTCAATAATTTCACTTGTAATTATTGTCCATTTGTTTTCCTCGGAAGGGTTCAATGATTTGTTTTGAATGGGTTTAACAGCTGATTTCTTTTCCCTAACATCAATGAAATACATTTCATCCTTATTATTTCCTTATTGTGGAAACAGACTCAGACTATTCATGTCTAGAAAATGTGACGTGTCTTTATCCACCAGGACAGTGGAGTTCAGTTGATATTAGACGTTACGTCTTCATGTCTCACACAGGTTCATCTCCACTCTTCGTCTTTCACTTCAACCATGTTTCCACGCTGCCATCGGAACACAAGTACTTTATCCAAGTGAACAGCTGGACTGAATATGAACTCAAGATGCGGTGGAGCATCGAGCAGAGACCTGCCTGTTCTCACACCTGCTTTGCTGTTTGCTTCTAATCATCAAGGACATTAATATCAGTTAGGGTCGCTTCGTTTCCATGTAAAATCAGGAGCAGCAGGTTTGAAAGAAAAGTGAATGTTAATAGAAGAGAAAAAGCAAATATTTAATGACGTCTTTCTTCTTCATCTCAAAGCGCCTGATGTCAGGCTCAAGCCTGCACTGTATGCATGTTCAATAAACTCCTAAACATATGACTCCGGGCTTTTTATTGCATTAACTGTCTGTTTTTATCTCGGGCCAGGCACAAATGAGTCTTTAACATTCCTGTCCCTCGACTGAGTGACCTTTGAGCGTCACTCCTGTCAGGTTTGATCTTCACTTTAAACTTTCAAACAGCTAAAAACGTTGAAAAACAGCGAATGAGGAGATGAAGAGATAATTAAAAGACATAATGCCGGAGAGGAAGAGAGCGCAGAGACATGGTGACACAGAGGGAATTTTCCCCTGGTGGGTTTTTAGCATCACTGTGTGACAAACTGCACAGAGACTCAATGTTCAAACATTATTAAACAACTCAGTGTTTCCTCTGGCAGTGTCTCTCTGCTCAGCACGGACCTGATCACGATTCATCTTACAAACACCCGCTGTTCCCCAATGCAGCTCTCCATCCGCTCCTTTTAATGTTACTATGAAGTTGTAATTGTGTTTGAGTAAAAAGAACTACTTTAGGGATGTTATTCACAACCAGCCACGTGATTGGCAAGTTATTTTATTGTAAAAAGGACCCTTGAAAACACACAATTCACAGTGGACGAATGAATTCATAAAACAGTGAGTACAGAAATGTGAATCTCTTTTACAATCATCCTTGTATCATTTATCATCATGTATGTCCGAGCTACTGAGCTGAATATTCAGGATGTGCAGGTAAAAAGTGACCAGGCGGAGGTACCCACAAATAAATAAAAAGCTGAGGACTGTAGTTTTGTGTTTCCTTTCAGTGTTTCAGCACTGTTTCCTTTGTCGGCTTTAATCTTTGTCCAGAAACTCGTCTATAAACTCCACCACCTCCCCCTGTGAACACATGCACAGAAATAAACATACAGCATGTAATCTGTTTATTGTTGTGTTGCCTTGATGGCCCCAATCCTTCTGCTGCGTCATAAGAACTCTACAAATGCTAGTGTCCTGCTGCCATCTCATGGACATCTGTGATACTGCAGCCTGCTGCACACAGGGCCCACAGGGTACTGCAGGGCGTCATGTGACCAGGCTGGACAAGCCAGGATTTATTTCCTTTAGTTACACAATCACAGAGCTTATTAGAGCTGCAGAACAACCCTGCAAAACAATCTGAACTGTTTTAATACAGAATCCTGTGATGCAGAAAAAAATAAAGCAGGCACGTACCTCATCGTCGCTCACCAGGCGCTGTCTGGAGAACTCCAGCATCTGCAGCTGCATGGTGGTCTGGTTGTAGTACCGCACTGCCTCCTGTGGAACACACATCAATTCATGTCTGTATTTTGACCTGAGGACGCAGAAACAGGAGCTGTGAGAGGATTTGCACATAATCATTAATGGTCTCACCGATCTGGGGAGGAAATCCTCCTCTGTCAGCTCCCACTGGCTTTTGTGGAACTGGTAATAGGCGACGTTATTCTTCATGACGGTGTCGCTGGGGTCGAAGAGCATGTAGCTGGCTGCACACGGCACCGCATTCTTCAGGTCATTCACTGAAAACACAAGAATCTGAGCTTAATTCCGGCATCCACATTAGAGCTCTGATAGGAAGTGCAGAGGGCGGCAGAAATGCTTCTCACGTTTGTAATAGGCGAACTGCAGGTAGTGGTACATGGTGGCCACGAACCTCTCGACGACAAACCCCCCTACGACAGGTGTCAGGTCACTCTCACACTTCACCTTCCTGTCCAGGACCTCGATGTAGTGATCTGGGGAGGAAAGAAATAGAAGCTCTGCAGCTGACTGAGATAACAAACTTGGAGGAGTGAAATAAAAACATTGAGGGCTGATGAACGAATGTGTATGAACTGGTGGAGGAGGCACGGCTGCAGGACTGAGGAGGTGATGTGGGGGTGAACTGACCAGCTATAGCTGGGTAAAAATCTTTAAAGTCTTTGACGTCCCTCGGGCCCTCGGACGCGGCCAGACACTCATCGTAGACCTTGAGGAAGTCCCGCAGAGCCAGCTCCATGTCGGACACCGAGGTCCGGAAGTTGTCCCCGTTATATGCCCTCACTGCTCGCACAAACAGCGTCTGCAAGACACACGACAGGAAGGTATTTTCAAATCATATTTGGACAGGTCAGCTTGGTCCTCTCATTACAGGTGGTCACCATACCATACCCAGCACACCCCATCCCACCGAGCGGGGGTTACGTACGTGCACCCCGATCTTCTATGAGTATATGTGCAACCCATAGACACTCCATCCTCCCACTTTACCACCTTTACGCTTCCCATTTTGCCCCAGTGATCGGTACTGGGATCTGTGCAGTGGTGATTGGGGAATGGAACCACGATTCATCGTTCATCATGTAAATACCTCATAAGATTTGGTCTCCAGGTCTTTGAGGTGTTCTTCGGCCCCGGGCATGCTCTTGTAGTAGGCCATGTTCCTTTGCATCATCTCATCATCCGGGTGCTTCAGCAAGAAGGTGTGGGCAGCAGACACCGCTTTGGCCACGTTGTCAGACTGCCAGAAAGTACAAAAACACTTTATTAACGGCCGTGTGGTGTTTGTGCTCATCAGCGATCGCAGGTGAGAGCACTGATTTTTACTAAATAATTTCATGTGAAGGACCTCAAGACAGATTAGACCCTGGTCTCAAAAAGTTTCATGATAGAAACTGTAGTGATTTTATGTATCTGGACTCAAAAAAACAAATGGAAAACAGAGGATGAAGTGAGCAGGCTACAGGTAGATAACGATTGTTTTAATTAGTCACTGGTGTCCGATTATTAATAACATAATGGTTATGAATGCTGGTTGATGGGAGCCCTGTCGGAATGTTTGCCTCGGGCCCCAACTGTTCTCGAATCGCCCCTGTAAAATAAAAGCAGAAGGAAGCACAGAAGGAGAGAATATTCCATTTGATAAAAAGGGCTTCCTGTTTCTCCCGATGCATCCGTGGCACGTCGATGACGTCAGAACGCATTTCAGGCAACAGTGTGATGTTGAAGAGAAACTGTGGATGCACAATGATGTGGTGGAAACTACATTCATATGAGTCTCCTAGCTGTCTGTGATCACAATCAACTTCCTCATTTCCTTTAAAAACACAGAACTCGAATCGCTATGGCGGCTCCTGTAAGAAGCACCGGGGACCCCAAACATCCAACATGTGTGCTTACTTTGAAGTAAGCGTACTGCAGGTATTTGTACGGCTCCCTCCTCTCGAACTCGTCTATGGTGTCCTGGCTCGGCATCGCCTGTCTGAAGGCGGGCAGCCCCTGCTTGCAGCGCTTCAGACACTGCGCCCTCTTCACAACGTTCCCGAACGCCCGCAACTCTGGAAACTCCGCAAACTTCTGCTCGTCGTCCAGTCGGACGGAGCTGCAGTTGAGGTTGCAGAAGGCCTCGCTGTCCCTCAGCAGCCGGTACAGTCGCAGGGACACCTCCATATACTCCACCGTGTCCTTCCACTTCTCGTCGGTGTACTGGTCCAGCGCGTATTTGTACGCGGACTCCAGCGGCATCAGCTCGTGCCTGGGGAAGCTCCTGAAGCTGTACTTTTCATACTGAGAGTGAACCACACTGATTGAAAGTACGACCAGAAGGCCTGTGAGGAGTTGGGAAGAAGTGGAGGGTGCCATCTTTAAGTTTGGTAAGTGCTGGTGGAGGGGGCCGGCTGGCTGGGATGATCCCAGCGTGTTAGTACCGCCTCAAGTTCTACCACGTATCCGGACAATGCCTCCCCTCCGTCGGGCGCAGGAATGGAGGGACTCCGGCGGGTGGAGCTGCTCCTCCCACTGAGCACAGAAGTAAATCACTGCTCTTGTTCTGTCTTCTGCAACTTGAGAGAATACACTGAATATAAAATCACACTTATGGGATTAAATTGATTCACCTGGGGCAACACATTTCTATTCTCTTTGCTGTCATGAAGAACAAAAGAGTTATTCTTTAAAACAAAAATGGGCAAGTTGAAACCTGTTTTCCTCCCGGTCACTAATTAGACCCCTGGTGAGAGTGTACCTCCCCCCCTTCCCACTGCCACGTAGAGGCATTCCTGCCAACTCTTCTCCACTCTAATGCCTCCAAGCACCTGCATCCATGCGTAATATTTTTTGGAGCACACTTTACGTGTCTTGCTTGAAGCAAACATGTGCATGTAATCCAGAAGTTAAACCAGATGTGGGCATTAATCAGTTCTTTAAAGTGATGCAGAGGGGTTGGGCTTGCAGCCGTGCAAAGACCCCCGTTACCACGTTGACACATCGCCGAGGCTACTGCGCAAGAGCGATACGTGGTGCCCAAATGTATCCCATTTAGTCTGGAGATGCTTCTTGTTCACGTAGAAAAAAACCTGATGGGGCCGGAAGTGTACATTACAATTTCAAAATAAGAGCAGCAGTACTCACGCACAATAGTATTTGTGGGGAAATAAGTGTTCATTTTTGGTTTTATTTGTACAGGAGGTAGAAATGTAATCAAACTGTGAACGTTTGCAAAGCATATTGTTGAATAACCTCAATTGTAATTTAGTAGCTACACTTCTTGAATTTAAACTTCATTTCAAGTATACGTCAAATGAATATGTTTATTATTCCTTTTTGTAAAGTTTAAGTTATGTGCTGTTTAAAAAAACAAACATATTTGTTATACTTGACGTGCTGCAGTATATCACTTGTATAACAGTATAACACTTGTGGACTATTTTGTAAGCAAAACTTCCCCAAAATACTGAAATTGTAAACCATGAAATTAAATTAAATTAAATTAAAAATGTCATATCATATATTTGTATATCAGTATAAAAAGTCTGACTTAAGTTTTCAATGTAAACCAAGTAACAGTTAAAAAGTACAATAAAGTAAATTATTTATTTATACTTGGGCACAATCATCTGATAATACATGATGAATCCTTGTGTTCTGCGTTTGGTTCATAAAACGATGGAGGCAGAGGTTTTATTTGTTCATGTTTAACCGGAAGTCGTTTAGATTGAGTCTGACTTGACGCGTGATTCTTCCTGCGCTTCTACCGGAGGCAGGACTTCTATCCAAGTAGAGGAAACTACCGGGGGAAAGGAAAGGCAGCGCGCACATCTTCACCCACACTTTATCTTCATAGATTAAGAGTAAATCGGCAGTGAAAATGATCCGATGCGTGCAGAGGATGTTATATCTCTCGGTTCTGGTCGCGTTCGCCGCCTGCAGCGCCCCTCCGGTGCCGTTCGACGACATTTTAATTGAGAAAACCTTCATGCCAGAACAGTGCGTGCGCGCAGTGAAGGTGGGCGACTTTGTCAGGTACCACTACAACGGCATGTTCCCGGACGGCAAGAAGTTCGACTCCAGGTGAGTTACCACGACTTTAGTCCCACTTGCATGTCACCGTGCAGATCGGACCGAGTGCACGGAGGAACAGCGTGCGCGATGCATGGCAGTGCGCGCTGACGGGTTCGACCCTGTGAGCCACGCAAGCAGGCAGCTGACTGAACTCTGGAGGCACTTATGCTTAATCCGAATACTTTTTATATCAAAGATCCCTGAATGAGTAACTCCAAGAACTCCCATCTAACGGCATTTTGGATGAAGATGAGCCTCTATAGAGGCCAATTTATGTCCACACTGCTTTCATTTGGTTGGATCCCACTTCTTAGACCGCCTGAGGGGCCCTTGACTCCACTTTGGGAGGCATCAACCTACTGAACAGGGGAGGGATGCTATTGCTGCAATTTGCAGTTAAAATCTATCCAACATTAACCACCTGGGTGTTTTATTTCTAACAACATGATCATATGCATGAGTTTACATTACATTTGGTGCATCTTCTCACTCTTGGGTCTCACTCTTGGGTCTGTGTTTGACATCCTGTGAGGGGTTCGCCTCAGTTTTCTGAATCAATTCTCATGCACTCATGTAAATGTAATCATTTCTGCATGTTCTGTCCTCAGTCTCCTTGGAGAACAGAAAGTCGTATATATCTGTAGTCTGAATGCACATTAGTGCTCTTACATGTGAGGAATGTCCACTTTCATTTCCCAGCTATGACCGTGGCAGCACCTACAACGTCCTTGTTGGCAAGAAGCAGCTGATCGAAGGGATGGACAAAGCTCTGGTGGGGATGTGTGTCAACGAGAGGAGGCTGGTGAAAATCCCCCCGCACCTCGCCTACGGAAAGCAAGGATACGGTGGGTACTTCTGAGGGTGTTTTTAACATCCCGCAGCACGAGGAGCACATCCCTCTGCTCCACCACGCCACTGAGTTATCTAGATCTCCTTCAAAGGGGAAGAACTTCTTCCTCTGCACAGATGAACACAACTGTCAGAACAATGAGAGACTTCGGTCAGATGTTGGCAGAAGCAGAGAGTCCGGGACTGTGTTGTGTTAGTGAGTCTCGGCACAGAGCAAGTGGGCCGTCCCCAAGCATCCATGTTGAATGATGTCACACCGAGGGGCATCCCAGACCAGGAAGTCAGGCGATCATGAAGTCTAGCTGTTTAAATACTGCAGATGTCTTTCATGAGTCTTGAAATATGTGTTGAAGAGAGTATAGTGTGATTGTCCCACGCCAGTATGTGTTTCCATGTGGAGAGCGGTGTGTGTGTGTATTTGTGCCTGCATGAAATGGTTAGCAGGAGTGAGGGATGAGAGGGGGGCATGTGTGGACAGGTTATGTCCTCAGTCTGACAAGCCCGCGTTCGAGGGTAACATGAGAGTGCAACGTCAGGTGAGATGGAGGGGACAGAGATTTAAAACACAAAGAGGCCGGCCAGCTCATCAGCAGTGAAGGAATACTGGCTGCCACCGAGTCCCTGCTCCCTTCCTCCTCCATCTCCAACCTCCTCCGTGTCTCCTCTACTCCTGAGGAGCTCATGAAGGCTCCCAAGGCAACATCACACGGAGGTGGATACGAGCAGCAGTGAGACGTGAGAGCAAACTGTGGACAGCGTGCTCCTGTCCGCAAACACAGCTGGTTCACATGTTGCAGAAATGTTGGCGACTGAGTCGTCGCCGGTAACAAGGTCACAGCTGCCGTTCGGTTCTGCCAGAGGTTAACATCTGCATAGCTGTGTCCCACTTTACAATGCAGACTCTGAGGTATAGTCTATCTTAGATGATCTATTCAGCTACAAACTAGAAGGACATTTTGTAGAGCGCAGACCTCCATCGAGGTCAGTATACACATTTTTTAATTTTTGCTCACCGCCCCAACATGTTAACAACAGTTTGGTTGGAAGCTCATCAACAGCTGAACGAGGTGGGCGGGGTTCTTCTGCTGGGGGAATTTTCAGTGATTTATCATTCAATTGGGGGCCAGAGCGCCGAGGTGGACACCAAGTCATACAAGTGTTCAAGTTTTGTACTTTAAGTAAAGTCGGGGTCACCACAGCACCTACTTGCATGGAGAAGGAGAGGAATTAAAACTCCTGCAACACTTGTGGCGTTGAGAAACAAGTTGTTTTCAAACTGATTTCTAGCTTCTGGTTTTAACTGGGTTTGACCTACAACACTGCACCGTACCAGCACTATGTTAATAACATACAAACAAATCTCCATCTTCAGGCGACATCATCCCTGCCGACTCCATCCTCCACTTTGACGTTCTGCTGCTCGACGTGTGGAACCATGAGGATGGCGTCCAGAGCAACACCTACAACACCCCTACGACCTGCTCCAGGAAGGTGGAGGTGTCTGACTACGTGCGGTACCACTACAACGGCACCCTTCTGGACGGGACACTGTTTGACTCCAGGTTCGTTCTGTTTTTGTCTCCAGCTTGCACAGACAATCACACAAACACGGCACTTACACGCCTGTGCAACCTTTGTTTTTTCTCGGCTGCAGCCACACCCGCATGCGCACCTATGACACCTACGTCGGGATCGGCTGGCTGATCGCCGGTATGGACCAGGGCCTGCTGGGGATGTGTGTCGGTGAGAAACGCATCATCACTATGCCACCATCCCTCGGGTACGGCGAGAATGGAGACGGTAAGAACAGAAAATAATATTAATTAATAATATTTATTATTACAATAGAAAGCAGTAAAGCTGTAGTTGCCCACTTGGCACATGAGGAGGCAGCAAATCACACACATGCAGTTACATCTTTACATTAGGACCATCATGTAAGAGATAAAGACAGTAAATGGCTCCCCCTGGAGGGAAAGGAAAATAGTACAACACAGTTTTAAGGCAACATCCACTAACTAACTAACTTCATAATTTCTGGTTGGTTAAATTTAGGAATTGATTAATAGGAATTGAAGGAAAAGTTCTTCATCCTCCTCATCTTCCGTCCTTTCCTCTTCTTTTCTGTCCAGGTAGCGACATCCCAGGACAGGCGTCCCTGGTGTTTGATGTTGTCCTCCTGGACCTCCACAACCCCAGAGATGGCATCGCGGTGTCCAATCAAGTGGTGCCTGAGTCCTGCGTGAGGAAGACGGTCTCTGGAGACTTCGTACGCTACCATTATAACGGCAGCCTCCTCGACGGCACATTTTTTGACTCCAGGTGGGTGTGCGTGGCGGAAATGTGTGTATTTTTGAACAGGAAGCATCTGAGGAAATCAAGTTTTCAATTCAGGCAGCAGTTTGTTGTGTGTAGTTCTTCAGGTGGCCTCCAGGTGGCAGCGTCTCCCTGTGAATCGAGGAGAGTTGAATCACTGCTGGATGTTTCCTGTTTGCGTCACATCGACTGCATCTTGTTTGTGCTTGTTCTGCTGCTCACATGAGGAAGTGAAACAGCTGACAGATTTGGAGACACAAACCGTATTAAACCAGGAGATTGAGAATTTATTTTTCATGTTAGATGAAGCTAAGATGGGCAGCAACTTACACACATGATTGACATAAAAACACAGGAGACAAAATCATAGAAATAATCAATAGTGAGTCTCTATTGTACAACCAAGTGGATTAAAGACTGAAGGAATCTGCTGCCAAGTCTCTCATTTTGGATTTAAAAGCACTCAAAAAGGTTGTAAATTTCGTGGTCCTTTGAGCGTTTCCACCTCAGAGGTTCGTTTAAACCCTGCAGGTTAAAACCTGCAGCTCATCTTGTTATTCTTAAGGGATTATTATTCCCACATTGGACAGACGTCAAGGACACTCATGGAGATAAGAAAGAACACCTCGTTCTTTTCAAACAACGCACTCGTCCTCCTCATTCTCACACCTTCACCAGTGATTTGAAGGTCATCTCAGGATGCCACCATGTAACATCCACACCTCGTATACAAACTGCTGGTTGCAGCTCAGACAAAATTGAGTTCTGTGTTTGAATATTTCTTCACTGTTCTGTGAGTTCCCTAAAACATCCAAACATTAATACTTTATATTCTGCAGCTACTCTCGGAATCGCACATACGACACCTATGTCGGTCGGGGCTACGTGATCGCCGGGATGGACGAGGGTCTGATCGGAGTCTGCATTGGAGAGAAACGCACCGTCACCATCCCCCCACACCTCGCCTACGGAGAGGAAGGCACAGGTGTGTGTGTGTGATGCTTCACATTGCTCCTTGTTCGCCTGCTGGTACGATATGATATGATACCGGATCCTCTCTCTCAGGCTCAAAGATCCCCGGATCGGCCGTACTGGTGTTTGACATTCACATCATCGACTTCCACAACCCGTCAGACAACACCGAGGTGACCATCACTTACAAGCCAGAAGAGTGTGAGAAGCAGACGAAGAAGGGAGACTTCATCAAGTATCACTACAACGCCTCTCTGATGGACAGCACAGCCATCGACTCCACGTGAGCGAGACGTCATTATATTGTCTCTTGTGTTTGCTCCGAAATGATGACTGAAGATACATTTGTTCACTCACGCTCAATTCATTTCAGGCATAATTATGGAAAGACGTACAACATTGTCCTGGGAGCCAACCAGGTGGTCCCGGGGATGGAGGACGGACTGATGGACATGTGCGTGGGCGAGAGGAGACACCTTGTTATTCCTCCTCACCTTGGCTACGGGGAGAGGGGAGTCAGTAAGTCTCACACACACACACACACACACACACACACACACACACACACACACACACACACACACACTCTACGAGACATTTGAACTCCGCGGCGGGATTCAATGCAGTAAACTTGAAAAACATTTGTGTCTATTAGTCAAGTATTAACAGGACGTCTGCTCCGACCTGTTCAGTCAAACATGGCCCCTGAAGTCGACCCCCCCTTTAGGGAAATCACTGTGATGAGACACGTCACTACAAACACTGGTGTCGTCCGTGTGCGTGACAACCGGTGTATGAAGAAGTTTTCCTTCAAGGTCGTTCTTCCTCAGGGCGGCTTCGTGTCTCTCAGTTCCTTCAGATTTACATAGAAAATAATAATAATACACTATTATGTTTTAAAAGCTGGTGTAGTTTAATAAAATATAACAGATTAAAAACATGATTCCTAAAGGGTGAAACATGATTGTCTGCATAATAATAAAAATACATATAAATATCCCACAGAAGGAATCTAAGGACTCAGATGTTCACAATTTACAGACGTCATCCACCGACTATTGTTTACACTTTTTTTGTTGCGTCTGCGCAGCCGACGAAGTTCCAGGCAGCGCCGTGCTGTTGTTCGATATCGAGCTGGTGGACGTGGAGGAAGGACTCCCCGAAGGCTACATGTTCATCTGGAACGACGACGTGACCCCTGACCTCTTCGTTGAGATGGACAAGGACAACAACAAGGAGGTGGAGCCCTCCGAGGTGAGTCCTGTCCTGGTTCCAGGTGACGAGTATATCCTGAGAGGAAGATATTTCTACGTGTTTTTATGTTATATATTCATATACAGGGCGTCCGTGAAAAAGACAACATGCTCTCCTTCAGTTTCAAGGTTGAGGATGATGGTGAACATGATGAATGTGCAAAATAAAAATACTATATTCAGCAAAATAGACTATTTGCACGTGTTCTGCTTTAATGACGAAGAGTTTTAGCATCATGTTTGCTTCAGTGACTTCCTGTGTACGACCGTTGCATGTTTGTGTCTTCTTGCCTCTTCTTCCTGCTCCTTGTATGAAATGATCATCAAGTTGTCTCTAGTCTCTCGTCTGGTCTGACCGAGTGATAGTTCAGTTGATCAGTTGATGTGTGGTGAAGTTATTATAAAAGGTGTCACAGTGGGTGCGGCTGTTCGCCGATGCTGCTGCCTCCTGCCTGTTAGATCTCACAGGGTCGGTGTGACCTGGCATCAGACCAAAGACAAGTGCAGTGGAAACATCCTTAATTTACCCTTTTTCTTCTCTTTGTCTAGTTCACTGACTACATCATGCGGCAGGTGAATGAGGGTAAAGGCCGCCTGGCTCCTGGATTTGATCCCTATCGCATCATCGACAACATGTTCTCCAACCAGGACCGCAATGGAGACGGGAAGATCACAGAGGCCGAGTTCAAACTGAAAGCAGACGAATCCGCAGCCCACGATGAGCTATGACGGGGCTGAGTGTCAACTCAG
>CAAKHC010012905.1:17173-27372 GCA_901007825.1 Macroramphosus scolopax
AAGGAAGCTTGAAATAAAATGTTTAATTTAATGGTGGCAGATATTTACATCAGACAGTAGAAACTAATGCAAAAAAATGCTTCTGTGGAAGAAGGAAACCTGTCCAGACTCTCAGCAGCATTTTGTATCGAATTGTTTTTGTTTTTTTAATATTTCCATGTATAACAGCCTTGACAAAAACAGCAGAAGCAGATCACCTACCCGGTGTATCGATTACATTTATTGGCTTATTTGTGTCTTTCATATATTTTTACAATTGTAAGTTTGTATAAAATATTTTTTTAAATATTAATATTAATTAATAAATTGTGAGTTAAAAACTGTCTGGAAACTATTCTTAATGGACATGCATTTTTCACTGACAAATACCCGGACACATTGAAATGAAATTAATAGTATAAAGAAATGATCTAATAACTATTCCTAAAGTATACTAACTACAAAGTATTTTATGAATAAACATTGACGGAAACGAAGTCACGTACTGTTAAACAAACTAATATTTTAATGAAAACTACTTCACGGATTATGTGTTACGATCGACCGTTAGGGGGCGACATTCACAAACAAATCACCTGCCGGGACGGAACTACGTCACAGACTGGTGAAATCACTTCCCATAAACGGGTTTGTTTTTTTCTCTTCATTTGTGAGCCAAATTGACATTCTTGCTTGAAATTATATGTAAAATATCAAGCAATACAATTTTGTTTCATTCAACTTCACTTCTCTTTAAAAAGAAAAAAAACACGAAGTATCACCGTGACTGGTAAGCTTCTGTTCCTCACTCAACCTGAACTCCATCAGTAGCTTAAATGTTAGCCGCAGACTATGTAAAGTTACGTTAGCCACCGGTTTTGCTATGTTGGAAATATGTCCCGAAGGTGTACTGTAATCCTCAATGAAGATAAGCAGAAGTTGTTTTATAAGCATATGACAGCACTACACACGGTTTGATAGGTTTTGTTCCAGCAAGTCATTGGGTGTAATATGAGCGAGGTTATGAAAGTAGCAGCATTCTGCTAGAATCCCAGGAAACGCTTCTTAATACTTATCACACTACTTCTTAAAATCACCGATCTTCCTGTTAATCGTGTTTCTCTTGGGTTGCTGTAGGAAACATAACAGAGCAGCATCATGTCTGCGGAGTTGGACCTGTCTCCTCCAGAGGTCCCAGAACCGACCTTTCTTGAGAGCTTACTGCGATACGGGCTGTTTCTGGGGGCTATCTTCCAGCTCATCTGCATCCTGGCAATCCTCATCCCAACCTCCAAAGGGCACGAACAGGTGGGAAGGAGAGGATTAGGACACAAACACACATTGATACACTGACACCAGAGGCTCATCAGCTGCAATTAGGAGCTTGATGTCTTGCTCGAATACTATTCCACAGAGGGATCGAACCTGAGCCATCCCCATCCTTAATACAACTAATACTGTCAGTACTGACGAATGAGTTTCACATTGAAAATGGAAAGAAATATCAGATGTGGTTGGCAGAGGGGATTGACACACTTCTACACTCTCCCAACAAATGGTGTTAATCTTGTATTGCTTGGTTGCTGTTTGAGGTCATTTCATTATAAGGGTGTGATTGTAGAACTTAGTTGACAGCTTTATTTGTCAACAGGTTGCCTACACTTGAAAAAAAATATTTAGTTGCTCAATACTTCTACAAATTTGTGGGCAAGTCAAAAAAAAGGGAAGAATCGACTGTTCAGTCCCTCTTAAAATATAGAATTTGAAGAGCAATAGTGGTTATATAACTTTTAATGTCAATGACGGAAAAAACTGGGAGGGCTACTCTCAGAATCTCCATACTTGCAACTGTCAAGAGGTTTTATTTATAGACAAAAGCAATTAAATCCACTGTCTAATTATTCTATTTTCAGACATTGTCAGCAGATGCACTGATTACTCTCCACAGTATGTCGCCATTCTACAGCAGCCTCCTGTCGTTCACTGCAGGAACAATGGGCAAGATTGCACTCCTAGAAACAGTGCTGACAGAGGCAAAGTGCTAAAACTTGTCTTAATTTCTTTTGTCTGATGTGTGTCTAAGTGCGAGTTTCTAAACTGTAGGGGTTTAAGTTAACAGCCCATTTTGTTGAGGTTACCATAGTTTCTGCTACCTTTCATAATGATAAACTGCATTATAAAAATGTATATTCTTATTATAAATCCCAAACCCTGTATCAATATTATATTGTTTTAAACAAACAATTTCATAACAAGATTGATTAAATGATACACACTTGTGTATTTGGTGTTTATCAAATCAATCAAAAGGTGAGATTATATAATATTGTCTGTGTTTTCTCTCCAGGAGGAGACCGAGTCTGCTAATGGCAGGGCAGCTGAACAGATGAAGAAACCTAAAGGACCAACCCCTCAGACTCGACAGAAACCAAAGAAAGAAAGCAAAAAGAAGCGATAGACAGCTGTGTGTTTGCGTGTGTGTGCGTGTGTCACCTGACAGTGGGAATGGGTGTGTTAAGTCATGAGTAAGTCAACATTGGCAGTTACATTACTATTGTTTTATGAAAATAAAAAAACCCGACATTCATTAAAAATTCATCATGTTATCCAGCAAGTATTTGCTTTGCTGACTGTTTATGCAATACTTTTTTTGTTTTTTTTATGATTGAAAGTCATTGTTTGAATTGCATTTGAATTAAACTGAATTAAATTAAATGCATTGTGATTCACTTTAGCTGTTTACATGAGTCAGGTTGAAATGAGTCAGGATGAGTTCATGTCCTGTCCTATCGTGTGGTCCTCCTTTATGGCAGAATACATATGTTCCTCATAAAGATGGAGTTCTGTGGCACCAGAATAGCCTGTTTTACAGAAGATGAACTATATATATAAATAATTTGCCTTAATGATCGTCACAAATTATAATTTTAAGGGTTACAGAATCAGGAAGAATAAAAACAAGGTGGTTTAAGTGGTAGTCCACCTGAAGTAAGACCGTGCTTGTTGCCACTAGTATAAATACGATTTGGGCTCATAGATCTGTATTTTAAGAACAGGAAACAACAGTTTAGTATTCACATTGACCAATTCTTTATTAAGGTCATATCACTCTACAGAGCTTGTTATATTAAAACAGTAGAAATCTTTCCGTACAGAACAGACGGCAGGAGCACACCGACAGACCGGTTGCAAAACAACGGTACAGTTTGTATATAGTAACGTTACTCCATCCGACTTTCCTCCCTCGTTACAGTCAAACGCGAGTCGCCTAGCAACCATTTTTCTCAGCTAGCAAAGGAAGCTAGCTGTTCTTGTTAGAATGAGATTTACGGCTTCCACGTCGAGTGTATTGTGTTGTACTGCTTCTATTAACAATCTCCCACACAAAGGCGACTGCATGGGGTTTTAGACAAGCTAACGGGGATGCTGTCGTGCCTGCCAACGCCTCAGGGAATCCAACCCGCGTCAAGTTTACGCGACGCGACGTGAATCTTCACACCACCGCTGCTGTTGCGTAAAATGCGTAACATCCAGCTCGTCATATTTGCGCTCTCGTGTTTCGTCGGTGGTGCACTATCTCGAGGCATGTCCGCCACACTACACCTCTCCCCCTCCTCTGTCGCCTCGTCCAGTTGCTTCCCCGTAGCTTTGGCCCAGTTGTTAGTCCGGCCCACCGGCAGCTGTGCCCTCTGCTCCTGAAGGCACCACCGCCATGACCTCCTCTCCCTGCGTTTCCGAAATTCGCTAAATGGGATTCGTGGCTGGCCCGACGCTTCCACAGCAGCTTGCCATCCTTTTCCATTATTTCTCTAATGAGGACAAGGATTTAACACGGTTCCTCGCAGCGCGTCACTGATTTTGGGGGGCTGAATCTCAAGACGCGTTAAAGGTGAGTTAATTGGACTTTTTAAATGCGAGGAGATTTTATTAAATGTTTATACCGGGATGTTTTGGCTAAGCGCTGCGCATGTTTTACACAGCGTACACTGAGTTGTATTTCATTGTTGCACAGGCCATTCAGTCCGTGTTGCTCACATTTGGCCGGTGCCTCTCAGACTGTCGGGGCTACGTCGTTAACAATATAGTACACCCATCAATAAATGTGTAGCCTACGTGCTAATGTTTTTCCTGTCTCTCACAACCGTAAATGCCCAGGGAAGACGTAGGACATCGACGGCGTACAGAAAAGAAAGCCAACAATCCATCGAAATTCAAAATGGAGCTGTAACAGCACCTGTTTTGATTCATCTGGCCGCATATGCGTTGGGTTTGAGCTCACGACAGTCTCAGCGGCAGTGTCGCCTTTTGTCCCGGTTCCCATTCACAAATCCCCGCTTACACGCCTAATATGGATCACATTGGCAAGCATCGTTGTTTTATTATTATTTTTTCATTCCCCCCATGTGAAAGACGCTATCTTATTGACAGCTGCTACTCCTGCAGGCAGCTACCACCCCACCCCTCGCTTCATTGAAAGCAGCTTTGCTGACAACTGGTGTTTTAATCCCGTGGAAATAGAATTTTAATTATGTGGAAAATCCATTGACTGTTAGTTTTTTTTTTGTTGTGTTTTTTTTTGTTGGTGGGGGTGGGGGGGTCTTTGGGGAAGTTCCAGCTCATTTCCATAAGGCAAGGGATCCAGGTTTGCTATGAATGAGACGCATGAATCGTGGGAAAATTCCACATGGGGTTTTTACCTCTGGTTAACACAAGTAGATGCAATGATACTTAAGCCACTTTGGCAAGTAACACGTCCAGTGCTTAAAAATACACCTTTTTAATTGTGGGTCCAAATACATAATGTTCCCTTGAGTAAAAGACCTATATAATGCAAAGACTGTGGCCACCAGTTACAGATGGAAGACAGAAGCAGTTTTATCAGCTGAGTACCAGCATCCTGTTCATCTTCTGGCCTGTCTTCTGTGTTTTGTAACAGAGGAAGATGGGGCAGCATGATCCGGCTTTCTATAAATGCGTAGGATCAAAAAAACAACTGGAAAAAAAACAAAAGTAGTTCAACTCTGGGATTCACAGCACTAAACTAGAACATGTCTTGATGGTAATGTGACTGCAGTGTTTTGACTTTGGCCCTTTTTCTTGAATGGAATGCCCATTCTTTCTCTGACCCCGGGTATATATAGATGATCTGTGTATTATATATGTGGACTGCACTCATGTTATCATCCAGCATATCACAGGATAAGACAGGGACACTAATGTGCTCATTTCCTCTCGTTTTCATTTGAGGAACTTAGCATTGCCCCCCTTCGTTCCCTCCCTGGGGCAAACTGTAATCTTCTCATTCGACTGAAACATTGGCTCGAGCTCCTTCCCTCTCTGCAACACACTGGCAACTGTTACCGTCTGTTGTGACTCAGTGAGGTTTGTCGCGGCCAAATGTTCACATGGCCTGACCAGGATCAACTTGACAGTTCAGGAATACAAATGCTGATCACGGAGAGGAAATGTGGCCGTGAAGCTGGAAAAATAAGTCAAGTAATTGATTAGTTTTAACGAGAAATGCACTTGGAGACCGCAGACCACTGCCAAGGCCAATAGCTCACCCTCATGTTAGATTCAACTTCACAACTGAAACCATCACATATTTCTGGACCCATTTGCCAAAGTATTACTGGCAATCACTCCCAGGATGCTTCTCTGCACTTCTAATATTCTGATTCTATAGCCCCAAAATCAGCTCACACAGCTGTTCTGTGATTCGGGCTGAATGTAAAATTATCAGTAAGAGGGAAAGTTGGAAGCAACAGAATATCGTTCTAATGACGGCTGCTGTGTGGACTGAATTTTCTGCTCAACCTCACTCAACACAGTAGATACAGTAGGAGCGGCTAATTTCTGTGTAATCCTTTCGACCGACTGGCACTCAGAGCTCTCAGACCTCCTGAAAAATTCATTATTTTGTAGTATTTAATGGATCTGCCCCCAAAAATGTAATTTGTTTGTTCTTCAGGAAAAACACAACGTCCGTGGCAGAGATAACATTGGTTTCATCATTGTTAAAGCAAAACTGTTGAATATATGTCCAGGACTCAGTGATCATGAGGTTTTTGTATAGTCCAAACAATTGATTGTGAAAATTTTAGTTCCGTTATGGTGATAGGTATGTTTAAACTGTGATATGTCATTTGTGGCAACAAATTTCTGTTTGCTGGACAGAAGACAGTTTAGCTCTTAGGCTAGTTCAGTTTTCATAATTTATTGTTGCATGTTGAAAAACAAAAATCAAGTGGCTTGTTTCCTCTACAAGACAGTGTAGATAATTGATGGCGTTTGAATTATTGATGACCTCAGGGTCATGAGTCAGATGTGAAATCACTACTCGAGTGAACAATGCAGTTTCACTTCCCATCAGGTGTTAAGAACTCACCTACTTTAGAAACTTGCTTTCTGTCGGCCAACTGGGCTCACTTCCTGGATGTCTTCCCCTCGTACTTATTTCCCTCAGTTACATGTACAGAGATGCTTTTGTAGATTTTGTAAGACTCCGTAAACATTGAGAGCGATAAAGACACAGGTTAGCAGTAAATGGACTGAAAGTAGAAGTGCTCTTGAACTCTGTTGTACGTCAGAGGTAAATACCACTTGAAGATGAATGGAGCCACCGTTCATATCTAATCCTTAAAATCTCTTTTCCCACAACAAAACCAAGTTCAGCTTTACTCACACAATTGGTATGTGTGTACATGGATTCCCTTTTTATTAAATCCTATGATACATAACTTTATTTCCTAACAAATGTTATGTGAAAGTGCATGTTTGACATCCCTCTCCCTCCTGGCTCCCTTCCTCCCATCCCGCCCTCCCGCTGCTCAGGTGCCTGTTCTTGTCGCAGTCGCTGGCAGTCGTAGCCGAGTGGCGCAATCTGGTTCTCCCACATTCTTTTGTGTTGCTTTCGGGTGAAAAGCTCACAAAGGAGTGAAATATCCTCCTCCGTTATAATCATTTTCCCATTTCTCTTCTATCTGTGTAAGACTTGACAATATTTAATGTCGTATCCTTTTTTTGTCGATTGCACTTTTTTCTCCTCCGCTGTCCTCGCTCCTCCATCTTATATCACAATAATAGAGGGAGTCACAAGTTTGCGCCTAACATTCAGGCACTCTGACACCATGTTAGGAAAAGACTCGTCTACAGTGTTATCTCTGTTGTTGACGCGTGACGGGTTCGGATGGGTGCAGGTCTTCATTAGTGTGTGTTTAAACCAAATGATAACTCAGCTTACATGTTCATCCTTGAAATCCTTGTCTTTGACGTTTTACATGCTTGCATATATTGACTGTGTGGACTGCTAAATGTATCTGTTGCAGAAGTGCCTCTAAGGTTGTTTAAAATCTGCAAAGACTACGATCAATATGTCCTGTCGGACCACTATGCTCATGTTTTGGCCATTAAACATTTAGGTCTTCAGACCTTTTGGAAGCTGGTCCATCATTAAGGCTGACACAGCCAGACAAGTCAAAATCCAGACCAACAGTTTGCTCTTCATACAATTCACACTGCTCAGTCCATCTTTTTCTGCAGGCCTCTGGCCATATCTCAGTCATACCATAGGATGCTTTAACACCCCCCCCCAGTGCGCCAGATCACATCTTGGCAGGCGTTGAATCAAAAGCTTGCATGAGTGTATGTGTATACTTGAAATGGCTCACATTTGTGCACATTCACGCACCCTCAACAGCTTACACGCCCACATCTCCCTACAGTGGGATCCTTCCATATCGTGGAGAAGTCCCATACCTGTATAATTATGTTACGTTCGTACATTACATTTAAAACACCCACTAAGCCTCAGCTGTCCGTGCAGTATACAACAACCACCTACACGTTTCTTTTTAGAGCGACTGCCAGTTCCTTCCTCCTTGTCTGCTAATACCCCTCTCTGTCCCGTCTATCACAGTCACACAAGTGTTGGAAAAACCTACTCGGATGCACACATGTGTCGGAAAAAGGATGTGAGATGTAGCTAAGGTTGAGTGCAAGTGAGCGATAGTTTCCCAGAGACCGAGGAGCAGCTGCTCACTCACATAAACACATACTGCGCATACGCACACACCTACACAGCATACACTGTCTGGAACTGCAAGTGCCTCTATTCACAAAGGAACAAGGCTGTTTCATGTGTGTATGACTGTCTCTGTTTCACCGGCCTGAAATAGCTGGTCTAATAGTGAGTCATCTCCAGTGCCTGAGAGGGGGCATTGGACTTGATTCGTGAACACAGCGCTTTAACTTTCTGTGGATGCACTTGACTGTCTGAGCATGTTTGTCTTTGTCTGCGCTCACAATGACGGCGGGCTCTTGACTTGTTACTGGTCATAATTGATGAAGAGGGGAGGTGCGTGGATAATTACCTGTAGATGTAACGGTCCCTGTCCTTGCCAACTCACCAATATCACCACTCAGCTTCATTACAGCCCACCACTTCATTTTCTTTGAAGCCTATTGATTCAGAGCAGATTAACTCAACTGACCTTGAAGGTACACCCACTTCCCAATTTATTAGGCACACTTAGATGAAATGAGCACACAGACCTGCACCAAGGCCAAGAGCCTGCTCTATTATGCAAATCTGCGAATAAAACCGTCATATGTCTGCGTATTTTTCCAAAACTGTTGGAAATTTTCAGATTCTTTCATAAAGGTTCATGAATATTTCCTGAGATTGGTTCTTCCTTGGTTCATGTTTCTTCCTTTAAAGTTTCTTGAAAATCTGACTTGCTAGTTCCATGTCATCCTACAGTTTTAATACTTCAGCACCAATTCATAGAAGTTGTTCAGACAAAGTATAACTTTCAGTATAACCCAGCAGTCTAAAAGAATAGCAAATGAACACTTTTCACAGTTCATAGGTCGGGAGGTGGCATCAAGAAAGGCATCCTTTGGGATTTTCAAGTGCTGCATCTTTACTCATCATTGGCTCTTGTCCCAGGTCTGCACATGGGGGCGGGCAAGAGCAAGCCCAAGGAGCCGGGCCAGCGCTCCATGAGCCTGGACGGCACCATCGGCACCGGCTCAGACAGTGGGCACTTCCACCACCTGGGCCCCGCCCAGCAGACGCAGACCCCCAACAGGAGTCCTGCCGTTGGGACGGGCAGGCGGGGGCATCAAGGGCACCAGCATGCCCCGACAAACACTCCTGAGCTGGCTCTCTTTGGAGGGGTGGACCACACGGGGACTGTCACCTCGCCTCACAGAGGACCTCTGTCAGGTACGAATCACTTTTTTAAGGTTTGATTTGGTGCAGCGGTTCTACAAAACAACTGGGGACAACAACCAATAACATTTAATTCTTTGGTTTCATGTTTAAGACAGGATCACAGTTCACTTTTTTATTTTGTGAACCATGTTTAGAAATGAAATTCATCTCGTAAACCTGACGCCTGTTGTTCTTAAACGTAATACAACAGACACAATGTATTTAGTGATATTTGAAGGTGCTGGCAGAATATTTTGTTCCCTTTGGACAGAACAAGGTCAGTCGATTCTAGATAAGATCTACCTTTAATATTTACAGGCCTGAGTGGTATTGATCATCAGATCAAATATTTGGCAAGCAACAGAACAGTGTGTCATGTGAACCTCGACATATCTACATCAGTTGCGGTTGAGGTCACAGAAGTTGTGTAACTAAAGGAAACTATAAAACCTGTTCATAGTGGGTTGCATATACACAGGAAAACATTTGAAAGCTGTTTATTTTTTGCACCATTAGCTGTCAAAATCTTTGACTTTGAAGCTGGCTGCACCGCACTACCCAGACATTAGCAGACTTCATGGGTCTAGACCGGGCAGATGGTTAGCTGTCTTTCTTTCTTCTTCCTCTTCCTCCCATGCGTGTAATGAGCCGATCAATGATGAGCGAGTTCCCAGGTTTAGATCACAGATTCATTAAAAGGAAGTGGCGGAAAGCTATACACACAGGCGCCGTGCGGGGAATAGAAATCCATTCATATGATGACTTTGTCCTTCATGGACGATCGGTCACCTGCAGTCTGCATGTCGATATTTCTCATTACGCCTTAGCCAATTATTTGATAAAGATATGAAGCAGGGGCAAAATAACTATGGATTTATAGCACAGTATCAAGGGGCTAGATCTGTATTATGGAAGTTATTTTATGGAAGTTAATTTGTCGTGTAATTATGTTGTTCCTTAAATGTGTGTGTGTGTGTGTGTGTGGTCTGTTATATACATTTCT
>CAAKHC010012905.1:30804-42263 GCA_901007825.1 Macroramphosus scolopax
GGGGGGGGGGGGGGGGGGGGGGGGGGGGGAAGAGCGCAGAGGACTGGGGCTTGTGAATGGATAGGGGTGAATCACTCTGTCAGAACTAGGTCAATGTATGAGGGTGCTGCTTTTCCCCCTGGCTACACACACACACACACACACACACACACACACACACACAGTGAGAGATGGAGCGCGGCGTAGAGGGAAGGAAGAACAGTAATGAAGGGAGACTCCCAGATAAAAGGGGAAGGTCAGAGTGAGTGGGAGGAGTGAGTTGTGAATTAGATTGTCAATTGTGAGGTTCACAGCGCGACACACGAGCATGTGGTGTATGAAGTGTAAATCCCCTTCAAGACATGTGAGATAAGAACCCATCATCTTAGGTTTAGTTGCCCCTGATGTGATGTAAATGAGCAGAACAAATCCTGTGAAAGAAGTTTTATAGTTCAGATGTGTCCTGAACATGCTGCCTGGGTGATGGGTGTCATCTGTATGGCAGTCAGGGAGCAGATCCAACGTCAGTGACGTCACACCGCCCTCCTTCAGAAAGCGATCCCACTACCTTCACGCTCTGGACCCAGGTTTCGTCTTATCATGGAAGTTGAGATTACCTGCTGTTAATGTTTAGTCTGCTAAACTGGATCAATTTTGTAGTTCAGAGGCATAAAATCTTTTTTTACTGCACTTGTGAGAAAGGACAGTGGGCGTCCGTCAGCAAAGGTCCGGAACAAAGAGGATTGATTTTTCGTCTTTCTCCTTTACTGAACAACGTCCCTGTTGGTTTGCAAAGTCTGCTCAGTCTGTTGAATCACATCCTACAAGTATTGTTCCTGACATATCTGTAAAGGTTGTTTTGTATTTTATTTTAAGTGCTCATGCTCAATAAACAACCTGTTTTTACAGAAAGACACGATACAGAGTAATTCAATTCATTACTAACTAGTACTTGAGTCGAAAATGAACCGCGGAGGAGGACAGAGAGGCTTGGTGTGTTTTCCAGAGCTCTTAAAGGGGCCTAAAGGGACTCGCCCAGCACAGCTGCGAGGAGACACCAGAGAACAGCTGTGACACAGGCCCCGATACGCCTGCTTTTATCGTTCAAACCTGTCTCTGTGTGTCGCTCCTCTCCTTCACAGGGGCGTATTGCCTGTCAGTGCTGGATTACGACAACACCAAAGGCCTGAATGTTAAACATTACAAGATCAGGAAGCTGGACAGTGGAGGTTTCTACATCACCTCCCGCACCCAGTTCACCAGCCTACAGCAGCTAGTCTTCCACTACCGCAGTGAGTTCTCTGACGCGTCTGCTCTGACAGTGAAGAAGTGTCAACAGCTGTGAAAGTTAAGCGTTCCAAATGCTGTTGCCCTCACCCTGCCCTTTTCATCCCATCCATCTTTCAGAGCACTCTGATGGGCTGTGCCACGCTCTAACAGACGTCTGTCCCGTGTCCAAACCTCAGACACAGGGACTTGCCAGGGACGCCTGGGAGATCCCTCGAGAGTCTCTCCGCCTCGACCTTAAACTGGGGCAGGGCTGCTTTGGAGAGGTCTGGATGGGTAAGAACGGCACAACCTTTATCTACGACTGAATTCTCCACGAGTTCAGAGTTAAAGAAGAACGAAATCACCAGATGAAAGAAACTTCACAAGAATCTTTGTTTTTTTGACAGGTACATGGAACGGTACGACGCGGGTAGCCATCAAAACCCTGAAGCCCGGCACCATGTCTCCAGAGGCCTTTCTTCAGGAAGCACAGGTCATGAAGAAGCTCAGGCACGAGAAGCTGGTGCAGCTGTATGCTGTGGTGTCTGAGGAACCCATCTACATCGTGACAGAGTACATGAGTCAAGGTAACACCGGACACGGCCTGCAGCATCCTGTCAAACCTCCATACGTCTTTGCTACTGACTACAAAGTGTCAATAACACAAAGTAGAAAACTGGGTGTTCGTTTGATGATTTGTCAAATTGTTATTGATAAATCAACAAGTTTTTTTCTAACTGATTCTTTCTTGCATTCACAGGCAGCTTACTGGACTTTCTTAAAGGGGAAGCAGGAAAGATGCTTCGACTGCCTCAGCTGGTCGACATGTCCGCTCAGGTTCAGCCTCATTTCTTTTACATCGCTCTGTGGTGTCGCATACGACCACCTGAAAACCCAAATTAATATCTTTATGTACTAGTAAGTGTCTTTTCGCACCCTGTCTTCCTCCAGATTGCAGCGGGGATGGCCTACGTGGAGAGGATGAACTACGTCCACAGAGACCTGCGTGCCGCCAACATCCTGGTGGGAGACAACCTGGTGTGTAAGGTGGCTGACTTTGGTCTGGCAAGACTCATTGAGGACAACGAGTACACTGCGAGACAGGGTACGTCTACGAAAGATGCATCCTCTGAAATATGTGTATTTCATTCTACAGCAGGGTTCGTTTAGATTTGACTCGTTGTTTAATTGATCTTTTAGGAGCTAAGTTCCCAATCAAGTGGACAGCACCGGAGGCAGCTCTGTACGGTCGTTTCACCATCAAGTCAGATGTCTGGTCCTTTGGTGTGCTGCTTACAGAGCTGGCAACTAAAGGCAGAGTCCCGTATCCAGGTAACAACTCCCCCAACGCAGCTAAAGATTGCCCAGACTGAGTCGTAAATGATTTCATATCTAAAAGATAGAAATTCTTCTCTAAAAGATGGTGTAGTCGCCGAGGTCATCTAACATCTAATCAAGCTCTAGTGGAATATAAAACATTGGCAAACCCAGGTGCATGCTGGTCCTATACCTGCCTGATCAGTGAGGTATCAATGACCATTGGTAACTGTTTAAACTTCTATTTCCTGACTACTGAGATGTCTTCAAGGAGGATGCTCAGTTTTGATGTCAGCACAGATGTATCCTCAATGCTTCCTCTTACCCATAAATCTGTGTGACAGCTCTCAAAACAAAGATCCACTGAACCCCGGAGAAAAGTCTATTCATTTTTTGCTTTATATTTGAAAAATGACAGCGAAGTAAAGATTGTACAGTCTGATGACCCTGTTTCATCCAACAGACTTTCCTTGATTTATTTGATGACGATGTTCTGTCTATGGCTTTAATCTGACTTCCTGTTCCTCTTTGCAGGCATGGTTAACCGTGAGGTCCTCGATCAGGTGGAGCGCGGCTACAGGATGCCCTGCCCGGCAGAGTGCCCCAGCTCCTTGCACGAGCTAATGCTTTCCTGCTGGAGGAAGGATCCAGAAGAGAGGCCTACGTTTGAGTACCTGCAGGGCTTCTTAGAGGACTACTTCACCTCCACAGAACCCCAGTATCAGCCTGGGGAGAACCTATAGAACCACTCACTGAATGGACCTGAGGGAGAACCTCAACACAGACCGATCTGCACTAACCAACCTCAGAGGAGCCTGTGGGAGGATCAGAGCCTGTGAAACTCATCTGAGAGGAACCTGAGATCCATCTGAGGAAGCATAACCGAGATAGCGCCTGGAAGAAGTCCCTGTTGTGCCATAATGAAACTGTTGCAGAAGAAACTTCTTTCTGCAATTACTCACTGTTTACTGTACTTTCTCCATAGTGGTAACCACAGTGGAGAACCGCTCCTACAGAGCTGAGGTCCAAGGCTGTAAGAGGAGAGCTCCTGCTGGACACACTCTGGCTCTCAAATAGTTTGGATGACTGAGGGACTGAACTCACAGGCAAATGTTTTTGATTGGTGCAACTGATATGGGAGGAACACCATCAGATGGAGCGGGAGGGAAAACAATAAACCTCCTGTGGAAGAGAGGAGGTCAACTGAGGATTTTTCGGTCTGGCATGAGCTGTTTAGCGAAAGCTTCCTTGTTCCCTGTTCTGTCGTGTTTCTTTACCCTCGCCCACAGAAGAGCACTGCTGCTGTGGCACAGGTGCCACAGTGTCTCATCCTTTATCTCCCCTCTGCCTTTCCTTCCTCTACTTCTGTCTGACTTTCAGTATCTCTCCATTTTATTCTCAAGTGCTGCTTTCTTCAAAGTGTCTCCAAATAACTTCTACTTTGCATCTTTATTTATGTTTACTTGGACAGTCCTGTGGTTCAATGTTTTTGTTCAGTGGCAGACAAAGTTCCAGATTTTCCTTTTATTTCTGTGATTATCAGTAGGCATGGTTGTAGTATCAGGATAAGAGCCTGTGTCCTTATAGCATTTGTTTCTATGACAACAATATATTGACTAATTGTATGACAGACTAGCACTTCCCCTTTGCTTTCTATGATCTATTTGTCATTCTTACTGTTTGTTTGACACTGTTTGCTTCGCCCCGAGCACCAAGCGGAGGATGCTTCCCTGGTACTTTGTGTGGAGGAGTTTAATATGTCCCGCTGTCGCCGCTCAGTCTGACGGCCGTGGAGCAAAGAGGATCATTTGTGATGACAATACGGTGACTATCGTCACCTCGTCCAATAGCTACTGTTAGATAGAGTCCAGTTCCTGGCCTATTTTAGGCGAACCAACTTCCCCAGAAGGTCGGCAGTACAATCCCCAAAGCACCAACATTGAGACGATCAATCCGCCACATTTGATTTATTATCGGCCGCTTGAAAAACAGCGACAGTACTTTAGTGAAAAGTTCCGAAATACTTATTATAGTGCTCAGAGTGGCTGCACAATAAAGGCGGAGCGCTGTGAAGCTTCTTCTGGAGGCAGCCACACGTACTCGCTCCTCATTTGGAACGATTGAAAAGCTGGTTATGTGGACACAGGCCCTAAATGTTCTCAACATAAAGGTTCTATAATGCTGAAAATTAGGTAACATGAACTAAAATTTGAGGCTGCCATCTCCTCCGTTGCCTGTTCCATTTCCATGCTGAGCAGCCGTGTGCAGCCTCCTCCAGCCGACCTCGATGATTAAAGATTATTTTGGATGCAGTGATTTTTTTTTGAGTTCTCGTTGTTTTGACTGACCTTGATTCAACTGTAAAGTTACATTGAAATAATCAGCACTGTTGTGGCGGCACACGGAGCCGTCTGAAGCTCCGTATCCTCAGAGGCGTCGAACGTGGTAACTTTCATCAAACATTCATGTGACCTACTAAAGAGGCTGATACGACAACCCAACCAATCACAGTGCAGTTTAATATCCAGCTGAGCCGGGGATGGGGAAGCGTGTAAAAAGCCGACTGTGTTCTGTGCCAAAAGAAAATCACATTTCTTTACTGCTGTCCATGTATATAATGTTTTACTACCAAGGTTTGTTTTTTTAAGTTATTACCCAGGCGACTGTTTGCTTAAAAACAGACAACTGAACCATTTCCCCGCAGCGAGTAAAACAACATAGAAAACCTGTTTGCAGAAGGATCCGAGAGGTTTTTTTTGCACTCACTCGACAGGTGTTGTGTCCATATGAAAATATGCAACCAGGCGGCCGTAAAGAAACTGTAAACATTTGATCAGGTAACCTTAATAAAAAAAAAACTGTGTTTATGACTTATTATAGGAGTTGATTTTGAAACCAGTTAGCATGCTCTTGTGCTGTTTCTTCTCGCAACCATTGGCTGGGTTTGTATTTATGCTGTACTGTACATCAACATGTGTATGTTTACTTTACTCCAGGTTTCAGTATCATGAACAGACTTCTGAACATTAGTGCCATCGACCTATAATGAATTTCCTTTTTTCTTTTTGTATATCTGATCCACTGTCGCACTGTACATACTGTAGCTCTTTAGACTTGGTTTCTTTTTGTATCATGTAAGCCTCTTTGAAATGGCAGGTACTTTATGTTGGGTGTCACTCATTCCCTCGTGGTTTTTGGTTCCTGACTGGGAGTGGATACAGCAGCAGTAGATATATAACTTGTGTAGGTTGTTCACAATAGGTGCCACGCAGCAATAAAGAGAGTCTGTCGTCCATGCCCACCAACACCATTAAATTATTATCCAGCGGACAAATCATGACGGCTGATTTTAATAATGTGGATGACCCTGAAATGAAAAAAGCAGTTTGGTTTGATCTGAAAATGAGCTCAAAGATGTAAATAGTTCCTTACATGACTGTGACTATCATGTAATCTGTTTGTTTTTTGTATGTTTATTTTTTTTCTTCTCTCGAATCAATCGCACCTCCACGCTGAGGTTTTAAGTGACGTGCTCCCGAAATGTTTTAATCATAAGATGCTACTGTAACTGGGACTTAGAGGAATGTTTTTTTTTCTTCTTCTACTTCTTCTTCTTCTAGATTTAGACTCATATAACCATTTTTCCTCGAAAATCTTAACCTGCAAAACAAACGGGGCTTGACATGTATATTTCCGAGAACATTTACCAGTACTTTTATTAGCGGCGGGGGGGATTACCCTGTTCCTCCTGACTCACTGAACCGCCTGGGACATTAGGGAAGTTGATGAGGCTCATGACACGTATGAGTACATCCCAAGTCCGATTGATTCTGTGCCATAACTCTAGAAGTGTCTCAGCCTTTTTATTTTCATGTTTTATTTTTTATAAATCTATGCAGTTTCGGTCTGGCATTCCTGCATCTTTATGGCCAATTGTTCTAAAGTTAAAAATCAAATATAAAAGGTGTGAGCATTTTGTAAGGATTTCTTTTGTTAGTTTTTTTTATTGTTTGTCTCAAATGTAACAGGATTGAAATGGGGTATCGTGCCACTTTATGTTCTTTAAATGTGCAATAAATTATATTTTAAATGTGTTTCGATAAGAGTGTCTGCTGGTGTGTGTGTGTGTGTGTGTGTGTGTGTGTGTGTGTGTGTGTGTGTGTGTTGTCCTTCGACCTGAAAATATAACGCTGACTGGGCATGAGTCAGTAACGTAAGTAAAATAATGATGCAGCAAAATCATAAAGTTTAGAGAAGTGAGCATGTGATGTGAGCATCATCAGTTGGACAGAAGTTCTGCATTTTATTTTCCTGGGGTTCAGGAACCTTCAGCGGGGGAGGGACCACAAGAAGAAGGTAGGAAAAGTATATTGTGATGCCTCCCCGTACGTAATGACATTTAATATCCAAAAGGTCAAAGTTCAAGCTCACTGTGACATCACAATGTTCTGCAAAAACAGTTGACAATCCTGCTATGAAGTAGAAGCAATTGTGAAGAAGCACAACTGTACTGCAGTAAAATTGGATCTGATTTCTTCTGAGTGTCCAGCAAACTGTCTCCGTCTTGGACATCTGTCTCACTGAGAGCAGAGGAAGTGTTGTTGGCCACACGGGGGCAGTGTTAGTTAGGAGCACACTTGTTGGACTTTCAGCTGCAGACCAGAAGCAGCAGATTGGTACCCACCTGCTGTTGTAGCCTCCACTAAATTATTAACCTTTCGCTGGTTATTAATGTGCAGCTCCATGGACGAGAGCCAGCGACACATACCTCCGAAAATCACCCTCAGAGCTATTTACTGTAGTTTAAAATTCTTTACATATGAGGGAGAAGCTCTCCGGCGGTTTTCATCCTTTCTCGCCTTTCTGCTTCATGTCACGATCAAATACCCTGAAAGGAACTACAGCTGTTAATTGATTACAGATGAGCTTCCCCAGGTTGGCTGGACTTTTCCCACTAATGAATAGCTACTCTTTCCTGTGGCTTTCTGCTCTGCTGTGATTGGGAGCAAAAAAATATAAATCAAACAGCTCAGTTTCCTGACGAGAATGTTGATCTAGTTTCACAGCCAGATAGGAACCAATTGACACCCAAGAAAATCAATTGATAACCTTTATTTATCAGTTGCGTGTGCTTGCATGTGTGTATAAATATGCACATGCACCTCTGTATCTATGGATGCAAAGATACTTGTGTGTGTGCACATGTGTGTGTGTGTGTGTGGCTGTTGTTTTTCCCATCTGCTGAGCCGCAGCACGAGTCATTTATCTCAGTTATCCAGACAGTGTCAGAGCTCCATCTGTGAAAACAGTAAATACACTGACTCACACTCTCTAAGTGACTGCCATTGATACCAGACAAGAGAGAACTGCGGATACACGCAAGGATACAGTGTGTCCAACGCACACGCACACACACACACACACACATTGGGCTACAGTTACTGTTTGTTTTCATCTCATTACAGTGACAGAAGTATGGCAACCACAGAGAGAAGCTGGATAATAGTGTTCTTTTACTTTTTTTTCCCCCACTAATGGACTGTTGCCCCGTCTCCTTGACACAATCCCGATTTCTCTGCTTACAGCTAGAAGACATGGAAGACATCATCGAGCCATTTTTCTGCTACATGAACCATCACAACCCCGTGAAATATTAAAGACCTATCAGGAGACACGCTGCCCTACAGATTACATTGTCAAGCTCAGACCTTCCTGTTCAGTGCATTTTAACATGGACAGAAGTTCACAAAGTTTTACTGAAGAGGGTCAAAGTATAATTCACACTAACTAATACGAAGTAGTATAAAATACCAACTGATCCATTTCTAAAGCTCTTTCTGGATTCAGTCATGATGGTTGGTTCTGATCCGACAGGGCTCTGCCTCTCAACTTCACCCCAGAGTTTCTGAAGGTAAATATAAGTTGTAAACAGACTCAGACTCAAGATGCTGCTGGTAACATCGTTAATGTAATGTTGAGAAACTGTTTCTGAGGCCAACGAGGCCGTGAGCTTCATGAGCAGAAGATACAGATTTGTCTGAGTTCTGTTTTCTTGTCCGTCTGTCGCTTCATCACTTAACTGAAAGAACTCGACAGATATTGGATGGATGCATTTGTCTGTAGTTGTGGACTCACTCTTGTTAGTTGTCGACTCACTCTTGTTAGTTTTGAACTCACTCTCATTAGTTTCTGCTCACTCTTGTGAGTTTCTCCAGTCACTCTCGTTAGTTGTCGACTCACTCTTGTTAGTTGTCACCTTTGCTCCCGCCCAAGCGAATGAAACAGATCTTTGTGATTACACATTGTAAGTATTTTAAAAGTGTCACTGTGAGCATGTTAGCATGCTCTTGTTTCTACCTCTAGTCTAACTCGCCTCCTACTCCACCTTCTCATCGTTGTCTAATTGTCCTTCCTGTTCCTTTATATTGTCTCTTTAAAGTTGATACTTGCTCCAGGAGGTGGATCCACATGGTTTCCATCACCAGCTCCATCAAACACAAGGAGGATCACTCAGCTATGTGTACGAACAATCCATTAAGTCCAACGGGCCGAGCGCTCCCAATGACTCCTACAGACGCTGAAGGATATCCAGCTCGTGAATGGAAACGAGAGATCCTTTTTGATATCAGAGAATGAGCAGGTGTGCAGACGCCCCCAACTTTAATCAGTCTTCCTTTGTTGTGAAGCACCGTGCTGTGATGACAGAGCGGTTTGGAGTCCAACCTGCATGACTGCCTTACAAGTCGGCTGCCAAGCTGCCACAGGTTATCGAGCGCCGTTGCATCATGTAGCTATTACTGATATCAGTCGCCGTGGCGGCAGAAATTACACCTCCGGCCTCGGTTCTAACTTGTCAGGGGACAGTTTTGATACGCATGAAAACCGTTTGCACATATCTTCAACAGACCTGATAGTGCGCCCGTGTTGGTGCTTCAAAGAGCCGGGGATTAAGTGTCTCTTCTGTGAGGACTTAAACACATCTTTGATTGCACGGTTTGTTTTTGAAGGTTCCTGTTTGCAGGGTTGCCAGGCAAATCTCACGCTTTAATTTCATGCTTTTCTTTGCTGCATGCTTCTACTTTCACAGACTAATTTGTACACACACACACACACACACACTTACTCCCCTGCCTCCTTTTTTTTTTCTTCTTTATTTCTTTTTTCCGTGATGTCTTTGTTTCTTTCCAGTCTCTTATTCCAGCTCTCTTTCCTGTTCATAAATCCTCCCTCCCTTTGTCAGGGCTCCTCTCCCTGCTAACACTTTGTCACATTGCTCTTTCCCACTATCACTCCCCCTTTTTGCATTCACTTATCACCGCACACACCACCTGTCTCCACTATCTGTACCCCGTGCCTCCTTCTTTCCCTCGGCTTTTTACATCTTTCTGCTGCATTAATGGACCGGGCCTCACCGAGTCCGTCCGCTCTCCCCAACATTATCCATCACCCTCTATTGGTCCATTCATCACATAGCCGGAACGCTATTGGTTCATTCATCAAGCGGCCAACAGGCCCGCAGCTGCAGACAGCAACCAGCACACAGGCCCAGGAATGTATAAGCTCAGAGTCCCTAATGTTGCACGGCACTTGAAACTGTGTATTAACTATCCTGGGAAATATTTCTAGACGTCAGTTCCCTTCTAATGGAAACATAAAGTATACAATATTTAGAAATAATTGTCCGATAAAGAAAACAAAAGTGGAGCTCTGTTATGTTCAGTCGCTCTTATGACACTAAAGAAACAGTCGGCCGGCTATTTTTAAAGGGAGTTTTGAACTTGTGAGTGATTAGTTTGTCAAATATGAGGGCCGTTGCCTTCGTACCGGAGCGAGTGTGTAACACTGAGCAGTGTGAATTCATCTGCTATTATACTCGGTATTTACTCAAGGAAATACTTGCAGGCCGGCTGCCAGGCATCCATTAAAATCATTGAGCATGTGAAGGTCCTTTAAGTGGAACTTGTAGAGGTGACATGCAAAATCAAGTACGCCATATATAAAAGTTACAGAGATGTAGATTCATTTCCCAGAGATATTCAGTTTACATTTAACTAAGCTTCAAAATCCTCCTGATGATGCACTGACTTGTGATGAGGAGGATAACAGCTCCTCATTCCCACGTGTCATCTCAAACTCGTCCTCTTGCACCATGTGACTTCGGTTGATTGGGTACGATCTCCTGCGAGAAGAGCGTAACACTTTACAGCACTAGACGCAGAAAACAAGGGAGATTCTTCAGTGCCTCTAAACACATCAGCAGCTGCTGTGGCCCAGATGTTGACGGGCAGAGTAATGAGAAGAACTACAAGCATGAAGGATGTCAAAGAAGTCCCAGTTTGGTGTCAACATTTTATTTTTCTGACCCCCTGTAATTGCAATGATACACTCTGAGGCAGGGGTCTTCAACATTTTCAGGCCAAGGACCCCCTAGCTGAGAGAGAGATGAAGCAGGGACCCCCTCTATATTGTATAAAATTGTGTTTCAGATTAAACTTTTTTTGGTTTACTTGGTTTGCTCTTTTTTCGCTCTACACCAAGCCTCTTTACCAAAAAATAGCAGATCTACAAGCTTACAACGCCTTTGGCTGAAGTTTTCCTCAGAAAAAGGGATGCTAGGGTTCAAGTGATTAAGATAAAAAAACAAATCATTTCACACACAGATTTGGCGGACCCCCTGTAGTAACTCTGAGGACCCCCTAGGGGTCCCGGACCCCCTGTTGAAGACCCTTGCTCTGAGGTATTGAGCCAACCTCCACCTACAGTCCATCATCATTGTACATCAGGAGAACATCTTTCAGTACCTCATGGCAGTGGCAGGCCGTGACTGCTGTTAGATCAATGGACACGCATCCTCAAAATATCCATGACACCACCCGTCCGCACACGTGCAGAAA
>CAAKHC010012905.1:42283-55718 GCA_901007825.1 Macroramphosus scolopax
ACACGTGCAGAAACTCACACACACACAGAAGAAGCCGACCTTCTGAGTGAGGCACCGCTGCGTTCCTCTGGTTACACAAAAATGTTTGCATGTGCTGAGACCAAACAAAAAAAACCACACACACACACACACTGGCGCAGACACAGAAGTGTAGAGTGTCTCTGTGGTTAAAACACACACTCCTCTTCATGCACACACACGCACATGACAAATGGAACGAGCAGAGAAGGTAGACAGCAGCACTAACACGGTCTAACCTGGGCCCGCTACGAACGAGTTTCACATACTTAACACTCACAGGAAGACAAACAACAGCAACGTCTCCACGCGGCCCCCAGCTGCCGGGTCCCCCTTTTCCATGGAGGCCCCACATGAAGGGCTGATGATTGGCTCCATTCAGGGCCGATATGAGTAGAATGCAGCCCACTTGGGACCCGTCCAGTTCCAATGGTCACTGCCCATGTTTGTTCTTCTGGGTTCACCGTGTGGACCTCAACACCAACAAGCCTCCGCCCCCCCGGTGAAGCCCACGTGCGCCCCCACTTGGCCCTGTTGGCTCAGGAGCTTCTTTCCCTGTGTAACATAATGTCTGTGTAAAATTTCATGGCTTCAGTCAGCATTTAAAAGCAAACAGACAGACTTTCCCTGGAGCCATTAGTGGCTGCACCATATTTTATTTTTAGCGGTATCCATCCACGCAGATGGTTTCACTTTTATGTGCCCAAATAGCTTTCTTCAAAAATCTGTCACCACCCCAACAGAGGTGAAATATATTTAATTTATGGTGATTATGAAAGAGCAACATCTTTATAGAAACACTGTGCTCATGATTGCGGATCGTCCCCCCGACCTCGCTGTCAACAGTATATTTTCACTTTGTAGGCCGACTGAAGAAATAGACCCTCAGGAAATTGTTGACTGGCTGTTTTGTCTTGCTCGCGGCAATAAAAGTTTAATTGAGCAACATCTCTTTCCAGCTCTGATGCTTGGGATAATTCACACTGGGGGGGGAGGTGGAAACCTCAAAGATGGATATCTTAATCCAGGACAAGTTAAACAAAAATTTGCGTTCCTACAAAACCACAAGGAGTATTTTTTTTTTTTAATACGAGTTTTTTCTCATTTTGGTTGAACGGACCGTTAAGAAACTGTCAGCAGCTTCGCTTCGAGGTAATAAATAGGCTGAATACTCAGAATATGGTGACATACCAGGGTTAGTGCTTGCTGCTGACACTTGGACAGAATACAGGGTTTGTCTGTGCTCTATCCTGCACTGTTGCTCCCCACTGAATGAATGTGATGGCGTGTCCCTGCCGATACGGCCGCCCGTAGATCAGCTCGTGACCACACAGCCTCCAGCGGGGCAGCAGGGCACAGCTGAGAGCCTGGTGCCAACGTTAAGCGGGGCCTCCTTCGGTGCCATGCACCCTCCTGCAGCGCTGCACCTGTCGCAATGCGTGCGTGAGTGTGTGAGCGGAAAGCCTGCAACCGAAGACATGTGGCGCTCATACGCATTCCTTCCATCGCGCTCATGAATCACTCTGCCCCCCCCTGCACCCAGAGGGGGAGAGGAGAGAAGATGGAAGGGCGAATAAAAAGTGTAGGAGGCTGAGGTATGAACAGCCGAGCTGTATGTTTGTACAATATGTGCTCTAACTGGGTGGAGTCGTGCGGGTCATCGTGCAGGTCTTATGGGAAAGTAGCTTTGTCTCTTGAAGGATAAAAAGAAAATCTGATTAGGGACAAACACACAACGCACATCAGTCAGATAAACTCCAGCTGGCTGAGCTGTGATGCTGTCTGAGGATATTTACTGCCGTCTTAACATTCCTTTATTTTCCTTTTTACTTCAAGGTTGTTAAAATCATCTTATTCCGCTCAGCCTGCCAATAACAGATACGCAGTGTATCATCGTGTCCATCATCGAAAAGATGTGAATCTGAGTGAAACATAAAAAAAAAACCCCCGAGGCTCCGTGTTTTTTTATTGCCACACAATATTCACATAAAAGTTTTACGCATCGTCTTTCATACAATTCAGCCTGACAGGTTTGGCGTCTCCGAGCGGTTTTGTGTCTGTCATAATTCACGGTGAGGTTCTATTAAAGTTGGGCTCTCACATGAGTTTGCATCGGTTGTCCCGTCAGCACGGCAGTGGGGTTGATTTCAATCTGCATTGACATGATGTCTCGTACCTTCACCATCACTGCAGGATGACCAACACCGACCAGTTAGCCTGCTGGTGTCCGGCGGGCTAACTGGTTTCTGGGTCCGCAAATACAGTAAAACCCCTAAAGGTCTGGCAAGTTGACGGCTACGAAATTCAGTAAACGAAAAAACAGGTTTTCCCTGCACATTGTAACATAACCCAAACTTTTACATTTCGACCAGGCGATGACGTCACACAGCAAGTTTCAATTCACTTTTAAAATAATGATGAGGACGACAAGAAAATGTCATGATTAAAACTTCCGACCATCACTGTTTGTTTTTGGATGCTTCATCTCAAGTGTTTATTGAAATTGCTCATCTGTATTCAAATAAGAAATTATTGTAGTCAGATATTTTTCTGCTACGTGTGGTTGTGAAATGTCAACAAACACGGTTGATGTTGATTTCTGAATAACAGCTTTTATTCCATTTCGACTGGTCTCATGAGAACTCCTTGTCCTCTTCATACATCAGTCTTCCTCAGCTTTTAAACCCCACAGAACCCTCATACCGTTCTTTATGGGAGATTCTCTTTTATTATCACGCAGTTTAGATGGTTTTATGTCATCGGATCATTAAATGATATTAAAAGTCCTTCAAACTATCATCAGCTTTCAGATGTTTTTCCAGAGTAAAACTCTTGTTTCTGTGTGTCGACCACCATCGGGACCGCTGGCTGTATCTCGTCCTCTCACACTCTCCCTCGGGGGGCCCGACATGCCGCAGGACACAATGTCAAATTCCACATGGCTGAGCTACCTGGCGGCGCTATTACCGGACGCACATGCCTGACAGGGCAGCAAGAGCCGGGGGAGACAAAGAGCAACTGTTGGGCCGAGGACGGGGTGGACGCCGCCTGGCTGGGACGAGAGACGGTCAATGTCACACTGGGGAGAGGACGGAGGAGGAATATCAAGCTGAAGTTGAACACTTGTTTCTCCTTGAGGTGGTGCTCATGTGGGAATCACGCTTAAAATACATGACATCAGTTTACTTCTCATGTGACGAGAAAATCTTCAGCAGATCAGTTAAAGTCCCATTGAAGCACTTCAGGAACCGTTTTTACTGACATTTTTCTTGCCCCGTGTGTCCAGCAAAGCAAGAATTTGAGGTTCTACCTCGGACGACTGGAAGATAATCTACTGCCAGAGGAGCATGAGCTCATCACTGAATCAGCAGAGCAACGATCCATAATAACCACTTAATACTGCCAGACGCTGTTGTGTTTGGAGAAACATGTGAAGATCCGACGCTTGTTTCAACAGGGCCGCCGCTTCTCACAGAGAACCTCATATATTTATAACCTCCTCTTTGCTCTCAAACTCCCCCCGGGCACCATCCGCCTCCTCTTCATCCTCCTCCCGGGGTCAGGGATGTATGTGCAAGAGATGGATAAAGAGTGTTTGTGGGAGGGAGAGTCAAAAGGTTTGCTGGAGGTCGGCCGGCTGGGTGGGGTGAGTACAGGAGCGGGCGGTGGGGAGGCTGCAGCAGCCAAACGCAGCAGATGTTGTGGGGCTTTCAGGCCGCGGTGGGTCGTGAAACAATAAGACATCCGTGTGATTTACTTCTCCCCCTCCTCTGAGATGAATGTCTTTCATTAGCAAGAAATTAGAGGATTGTGTTGGAGACCTGCGTGTGTGTCGTAAACGTGTTTGTCACTTCCAAAACCAGAGGTGGAATTCAGAAAGTCTTCAGAGGTTTCAGGTGGATTCAAGCAGTGAAAGTTTGTCTGAATCAGTTGTTGCTTCTTTGTCTTGTTTTCATTAAGTGAAGCAACATGTGTAAACCAAACGACATCCGTTCAGCTCGTTCATCGATCGGACAGAAAATCCATCACTCCCGTCGTTCACGTTGTCACGGCAACAACAAACAGAGCAACGCCCGCCTCCTGAGGCCGCCTCAGCAGCTTCAACTGTTGTCCACCAAGTTATATAAACTGATCTCATATCAAACTTCATATTCAATGTATCAGGTAATCAAAGCTGTCAGAGACGTACGTTGAAATAATTCGGAGCGTGAAATGGAACGAACACATTTAATTGAATTCGGGTTCCGCCTGCAAAAAGAATCTCATTCTTTATAATTGTATTTATCGGATGCCACTCGACTTTAAAATATATTTCTCAGTTTACAAAAGGATTTCACAACAATCATGTTGAGGTTGATGTTATTTTCGGTTCTGGCTCGAGGGATGATTTGTGTGCAGATAAAAAGACAAGAGTTCTCCCTCCGCCGGCGGCGGCGGCGAACAAATGGAAATCATTACGTGTGATTGAAGGGTTTGGCTGCGAGTCGTCTTCTGTCTCCGCTGGAGGAAAGCCCGACTGTCTCTGGACTGCCCACCGGCTCGCAGATAGAACTTGTGATAAAGCAATTGGCCCTGAAGATTATAAAGGCCTCGACCGTGTTTCCATATAAACCTGGATCGCTTGTGAAGCTCCGGTATTGTGCTTGGCAGGGATTTATCTCTATTTACCCCGAATGCAGTGATGACTTGTGCTCCGGCTGAAGATTCCCATCATGCAGACAGTAATGTCTACATGCCAGAGTCTGATAAGGACTGAAAGCAGGATAATTAACTCCCAACTGCTGTTTTTCTCATGCAGCCCTCCTCTCTCTCTCTCTCCTCCTTCAACCTCTTCTGTTTCCCCTCTGTCCTCATCTGCTCACCCTTCCTCTCTTTGCTTTGATGTTCCTTGTCAGCATCACTCCTTCCTGCCTCCCCTCATGCCTCCCTCCCTCCCCCCTCTCCAGGATTACATGGTGGTGGAGAGACTCTGCCTTTTGTACATGAAAAAGTCAAATGTTTTTTTTTTAAAAAGGATCGGTTCACTCAAAATACAGAAAAGAAAGTAAAACAAAACCGAAAAAACATTTGACTTGGCCGAGTTCAGTGAATCCATCTTGGAGATCCGATTTTCCTCCACGTTTTGCACCCGGGGTGAATAAAATCTGCAGCTTCGAGGAGAAAAAAAAAAAAGACATTAAAAGTAACATCTCTTTCCAGCGACGAGGTCGTAACTCACACAACACACCCGGAGCTTCGATCTCTTTACTGAAGCCACGACGTCGCCCTGGAAGAACGGAGAGCGTGCATGCGTTGGGCTGCTGGTGTCAGCTGTTAACGGAGAGTCAATAGTTGAGGGTGGAAAAGGTCACACAGGGTGAGAGTCAGTAGCAAGGGAGAGAAGAGGAAAGTTGTCACATTGTCGTTGCCTCATGAGCTCCGTTGCATCCCGTCATGAAGCAACCCGAAAGCTTATGACAATAGATGAGAGTCTGAACATGAATCAACTGGTGGATTGAGAGTTTCAGGCCAGCCAAGATCATCAACGCCTCTCAAGACAATTGTTTTATTTCATTACAGCACGTTCCAGAAAAGATGCAAAGAGCAGATTGAGGGAAGGAGGTCAGACACAGCAAAGGTGCAGCGTTCTGTCGCTTTTCAAAATAAAACACCCTGTAAGACTCTCCGTTGTGTTACACTGGTGGATGCTGCTCTTTGGCCTTTTCCTGAAGTGTGTGTTTTATGTTGCTTCTCTGTGTTGCTTTGTTCATTAAAATTCCTTCAATGTGGCCTCCTGCATCATCCACACAAAGCTTTGTTCTCAAAAGCCCCTTTTAATAATGCAAAGACTTGTCAGAGATTTCTGGAGCACTTCCAGTGAGCCTTATCCCCCCTGAAATCCCACAAGAATCTCCTTATCTTTAACCAGCCCCCGTCGCACCTCATCTATACCGTCCACTCTACCCCAACACCCTAATCTTGACCCCAGCCCACTCCCCTAATCCTGACCTCCCTCCTCCTCCTCCCGCTGTCCCACCAGCCGTGTCAGCATAATGAATGCACCCCCATCCTGAAGCCCAGCATGCCGCTGGGCCGTGATGGATGTGCACATCGCAGCCTTAGTTTACAAAGCCTCCGTGAATGCGCTGCAGCCACCCCAGCTCCTGTCAGCTGAGTCCCCACGCTCAGCCCTTAACACCGCGAGCAGAGGGGCTTCCTGCTATGTAAGAGCTCTTAAAACCGCACAGTAGAAACGGTGGAAAGCCTCATCCATAAATGTCAGCCCCTTCTCTCTGCAGCCCCCACCGCTAACACCAACAGCAACCACGGCGTTCGCTCGAGCACCAATTTATGGGGGTCTTCCACGGGAAAACGATGGTGTGAAATCCAAGATGAATTGTCTTCACTCAGGAATGTGCGGCGGAGAGTGAGTGCTTATTTTGTTTGTGCTGTAAAACTCTGTATTTTTTTTTCTCTCCTCTGCTTCTTCTTCTAATGGCATTACTCACCTCTCCAGCAGCAGGCCCGTCGCTGTAAATCAAACAGGAATCCCGAAGCAGGCGCGTATTCCTCGGCCTCCGTCGGCAGCCCCCCTCACCTCCGCACGAACTGGCAGAATATTACACCGACTATCTATTTCATCCTGTTCCTAACTCTCCACAACCCTGAGCTGTGCAACCGACAGTAACTTGAGCTCTGCCGTGATATTGCAACTCCCGGAGGGGAATTGTGTTTGTGTACCTGCGTGTGTGTGTGTGTGTGTGTGTGTGTGAGTGTGTAGTGGATTGAGGGACAGCGTCAGACCCTAAACCCCAAGATCAGCCACCTGTGTGTTATCAAGGGCAGCCTGATAATCCCCTCTGCCCTGTATCTGCCCTCTGTTTCCCAATCTACACACACACCAAGAACGCTTTCCGATCTCAGATCAGCGGTTTACTCCTCAGCACACTCCTGCACAAGATATCCAGCTACAAGCAACACGATGCACAAGATGAACATGATTATCTAGTCTGCTGTTGTGATCCGTTATCGCAGGGTCTCATTATTAAAACCCCGAATCAAAATATTTCTCATGTGTGAAGCTGAAGTTCAACACCTCCGCCTCCTCCAGACGGCAGAGAAAATAAACGCTCTCAGCTTCAGATGAGGGGGGGAATTTCTCGCGTCGCATAATTCAAACGTGCAGCGCGGAGAGAGGCGAAGGAGCAGGTGAAGACCAAATCAAGAGAATACGAGCTCCCACTGTAAACAATAATTTCCTCATCAAGAGGAGAGACGTACTGTCACATGCGCGGCTTTCATCCAAACCACATCTCAACAGGTAATTAGACATCAGCAGGCTGTTTCTGAGCCAGAACGCAGGAGCCAACACGTCAACTGCACGCTGCACCCGCAAACCGCCTCAACACTTAATTTGGAATTTCTCACTTGCTCCCTCCGACCTGTTTTTGCCATTTGCTCGAGCAGCCGTCTCCAAAGGGGGAAATCCATTGCCGAAACATAGGTAACCCTATCCAACAAGGGAGCTCATTCTTTTGAAGGATCACTAAATTTTGGATGTAATTTAATTCCCGCATGCCTCCTGTCCCGTATCACGGCTGCACGTCTCCAAGGTACAACACCGCGGTAAATAATGGCCGGGGGGGCTCCACCTCTACTGGCCGAGCTGTTATCCCTTTACAGTAGAGAAATCATAAAGGGACTGCAGTCATAAATAAACATCCTCCAGCAGCTCTAAAGACTCCGCAGATGGGCCGGATAAATCAAACGCCATAAAGCCTTGAAATCGGACGCCTATTGTTGGAGCGAAATATAACACAGTAGGGTGGCTGGAACAAACATGCATCGACTATCCAGCTGGAAGGACCGAAAGTTTGGGATTGCTTGACGATCATAGTAGATTCTTATCAATGTTTCAAGATATTACATCGCATTAAAGTTAGGAGCATTTAACACAATGCACTCTTGCTGAGACTTAGATGAGAAGGTTAATACAAATCTCAACACTTAGCGTAGCATAGCTTAGCTTAGCTTAGCTTAGCGCCCAAAATCTTAAGTGTAAAAGTAGCAGGTTGTGGTTTTATGATGAATACGATGCTGGAGTACGTCTTGCCGCGGTGACGTCCTGCAGCTGGATTGCGTCCTGGTCTTAAGCTTAGTAAGTCGTAACTTGATGTTCTTAGTCAAACTGCAGAGTTACACTCGTTGCACCATCAAGGCTTAACCCTTCTTCACGCTAAGACCGGACGTAAATCTTAAAGCTCGTCACGAACAGGCGTCCTGCTGGGGAGTTACTGCTCTCATCATCATCATTACTACGTTGTGAGTGTCTTCTTGCGGCCGGTCGCCTCTTTCCACACCGACCACACCAGTAAAAGCAGGGTAATCCTCTCCAAAGATATAAACAATGATGTCACTGTATACTGAAGTTTTCTGAGTAGGAACCCTGCAGGTTTTAGTGGATTTCTTTCCTCGCCTTGAATCAAAAGGTCTTTCCAATTAAATCTAGGCTGTCTGTCCCCAAACTAAATACTTGTCTCCAAGACGACGTTTCTTCTTATTAGTTATCATGTTTGTTTGTTATGTTAATACGTTAATTCGTGACTTGTGAAGGTGTTCCTGGAGTTCTGTTACCTTTGGAGAGAAGCTAGGAGCTAAGCTAACATTCTTGGTTGAAGCTTCGTATTTACCCTACGAATATGACAATGGTATCACATTATTACGTTAAGTGGAACTTCAGACTTTTGGGGAATTTCAAAATAAAAGTCAGTCAAATCAGTAAATGAGAAATAATCATTGTAATTATAACTATAGAGAATATATTATTATAGTATAGTTTAATAGTATATCGTTATAACTGACGGAGAAATTACATCCAAGTTTGCAGATCTGATTTTCCTCAAGTGTCATGACTATAGAAACAAGTCCTGCAGTCGTCGTCTCCCCCCCCCCCCTCCTGCCATCTGACACCACTTCCTCCCTCCAGGAGAGAAAGCAGGAATGAAAACTATCATTTCCAGATCAATGACGTGTGTGTGTGTGTGTTTGTGTGTTGCTGGTTGGGGGGGGAGGGGCTAGCGTGACCTTCCTTCATCCCCTGTGAAGGTCTTCCTCGTTCCCTCCCTCTGCCTGCCTCTATCACCTCTCGACTCGCGTGTTCTGCCCTGCCAAGCACCTGTCTGCAGGTATGAAATTAAAGAGAAAGAGTATCAGGGCGGTTGCCTGCACACACGGTGTCTTCTCCGGTCTCACCTGCCCGTCCTCGTGTTCGTCTCTGCTTATCTGCCCGTCTCTCCCTCCGCTCGCTCCGCTGACGCTCTCACCACATCTGTCAGCATCTACAGCTCAAACTAAATTGGAGTTGAGGCAATGATGATCCAAATCAGACACACATGCGTGCGTGACAGAGCTGTCTTCATTTTCTTCATGCATTTGTATCAAGAACTATTTCGAGCATCGCGAACTAGAACTATATGTGCTGGTATAAAAATAAACACGATATAAAATACAACTTTTTTTTATTGCACATATGTTCATATAACAACCTTTTTACACACACGCTGCAGGCGCCAATCTTTTTTATATTTTCAGGAAAATGCCGGACCTGCTGAGGCGGGAAATGACGTTGATGGGAAACATTGTAATGTTTGGCTGTAAAACAAGAATAAAAAGATGAAAGTTTCTATAACGGATTGACTTGGAGCTGCATGTAAAAGCAGAAACTACCACTGTGTTTGTAACCAGGACCACATCCGTTCCCACTGCACAGACGTTTCATCAATTCTTCATTTGCATTCACTTTCTTCGATACCTATCAGGAGGAAAACACCATCAAACGCTCCCTAATAGACCACCGTGGAAGGTGATGAACCTGCTGCCGTTAGGTTGTATCTGTGGTCGGGATCAGCTCTCACCTCAGCCGGCCTCTTCATGTCTCCGTCTAATCTGGCGTACTGGGACCAGAAGCCCTTGCAGAGACCTCCGGTGGAATGTGACAAGTCACGAGACTGCCACTGCTGCATCCCTCCCTCCCTCCGTTCCTCCCTCGTCCACGCACGTACTGAAGAAAAACAGCCATAAAACCCGGAGGATATGAGACACAATAGTAGCTGACCCGGGTCACCCGAAATACTGGAGGTGTGTTTGATTGACCGCACATGGTACAACGGCATCGCTGTAAAAAGAAGAAAGTCTGCAAGCCAGGCGGGATAAATCAAGTAAAAACGTACATTAAATCGAACCACATGTTCAATTCAAGCAGCCCTATTTTTAAATAAAAGCATATTACATAATGATGAACCGTTTCACGGGAGGTTGACGCTAAAAGAACGATGATTACGTGTTACATCACTCGTAAATCATCAGCGTGACACATCTCAAGTTAGCCCGTAAAAGGTCTCGCCTGGCCCGTGGATACACCCCGACATGACTCGTGCATGTCAGGATCCCATTTGCAAAATCCCGGGATGAAAACTCGTCCGCCAGCTGAGGCTTAGTAAAATAATATGTGGGCAGATTTGGGAAGGCAGAACGACACGGATCCAAATGGCAGATGACAGCGGCAACAGGATGGAGCGCTGGTGCGTGTGTGGTGTGTGTGTTTGTTCAAGTGGTCCCTTCGTACGCGTCCATGTGCCCGCACATTCCCCGTATAGCGGGAGATCCTTCATCTGGATCATATTACAAAGCGGCGGGGGATCCTCGGTCAATTCCGGCTGACGGATGAAAAGAAGACCAAAGATGGCAGCTATGTCAATAACAGGCGCGGCCTCTGCTGACATCTGCCAGCCTTCAAACCCTCACCCTCTCACCCCGCTAGATCCATTTTGGTACGCTACATCAACCCCCCCCTCCACCAACCAGATGTGACTCCTGCCCACTTCTGTCACAACTATGACCCCCCTCCCCCTCCCCTCCTCCCCTCCCCATCACAATTTAGCTGAGTTAAAGTAAAGCCGCAATTTCTTCGTTAATTCAAAATGACATCCAATGCACACACATTCATCCCCTTCAGTGTCCTCCTCATCAAACACAGCTTCATCATCACATCGTTTCTGCAGAATTAGGCTGCTTTGTCAAAAAACTTGTTTGGATTCACTTCATGAAAACTTCACTTCATATCGACGGCGATGTGGAGTTTTAGTGCGCGAAGCAGCGTAAATCAACAAAACCTCACATAGCATAAAGTGAAACACATGTTCCATCCCGACTGGATCGCTGCAACGTTACAGCAGAGAGAAACACTTGTATCCAGTTACGGGATTCCATATGTGATCATGTGTACGTCGCGGTGACTTAGAGCGTCTTCAGATAGGACGTGTTGGGGGGGCGGCGCGGGGAAGGTAACACGTTCTCCACACAAGAGGACGACTCTGCTGCTATCTGTCCTCCAGCTGAGGAGATACCGGAGACGGATCACGTGCCAGCGGATTATCCAGCTCTCTTAAGAAGACGGCGATAAGGGGAGGAAGTGTTTCCACCTCATGTTGTCAGGTGGTTACTTTAGTTTGGGAACAAGAAGAGTATTTCAGGACAAAGCATCAATACAGCGAAGAGGAGAGGTTTGATTTAACATTGAATGCATGAAGTAAATATATTGTTTAAGTCTCCTTAAACACCAGCAGGGAACTTTCCTGGGAAACAACGTCTTGAATGAACCTGTGTGGTCGAGACTCGTATAAATAAACAGAAAGTTGGTCAGAGTCTTGGTGTTAATCTAAGATTGCTCTGGAGTCGGGTGATTTAACAGTGAGTGATTGTTGTTATTGTTAACCGTGACAAAGAAAGTCCCGTCGCCTGGAGGAAGTAAAAACTTAAGCCCTCGCTGCGATGTGGTCCTCGTCCAAACCGAGTGGTTCTGGTGCCTAAAACCGAACCAGACCTCGACTGATGGCATCCACAAACCAGAACTGATGATCAGGCTGCTTTATTGAAGACACACATCCGGTACAGAAGCGGTTGTTACAGCCAGCATCATTTCTGTGCAGACGCTCGAGGGGAATCATGCAGCGTCGTAATTTAGATCCGCTGGGCCACCGACCGAGTTGGAAATGAAAATGAAAACTTTCACTTTACAGACAAAGAAATATAAAATATTTATGCTGGTTTGAAGTTTCTCTGTTGTCAATGTTGGTCGGATCCAGCAACACAAATGGTCTGGTATATCTGCAGTGGGTGGTGATGAGGAAATCGGCAGCAGGTGAGTCGGGGACGAGGCCGGCCAGGTGAGTTGGATCAGCAGGGAGGATGAAGAGCAGGTGTGTGACTGAGACATGATGACTGATGCAGAGTAGCTGCAGTGGATGAGTCTGGGATGACAGGAAAGATAGTATTGTACAGAAAAACCCAAACAATGACAGTCGTCATGGTTACCTACAGTTTGAACACACCTTGAGCGCCATTTAAAAGGGCGGTCAAACTCCTTGTTTTTCTTTTTTTAAATGTTTATTATGACGACGACAGGATAGTAATTGTTTGAAAAAAAGATTGAGGTGAGTGTTTTTTTATGTCCAAAGAGCAAACTGGAGTCAAGGAAGTGAATCAGATCACTTCTTCTCCTAGAGTAGCACACACAGACTCCAACGACATGAATAGTTAATTCAGACTAAATACACATAAATTCCCTTTTGACCTCAAATCTAAAGAAGCGGTGCCGACACTGTGAACCCATTCCGACTTGCCTCATTTGACTAATGGAGATGGAAAGTGTGCAGCATTAAAGTGACAGTGCAGCAGATGTTGAGACCTGCAGCCTGGGAATAAACAAGCCTGCGGCTGATGATCATCTGGCAGCGATCAATGCCTCTGAATATTTACTCAACTCTTCCCAGAGTGTAACTCTCTGACGGAGACGCTCCATCTGGCTCACACTGTCAGTGTCATGGGACACTTTGCTCCGACACACAGACACTTAACCGCACTATCTGTGTCTCAGCTGCCAGTGCTGCTCTTTGATTCGGTGTTTGTGGTATGTGTGTGTTCTTGATTTATGCGCCCGACTGAATCCGGGCCCGCATGTGTCTGCGCCTTTTTTGTGTAAAAGGACGTTGGCAGACGGGAATATTGTGGACGAACCTCTCAGGAATTCAGTTAGCTGGTGGGTAAACTTGACTGTAACCTCCAAATCCTCGCGACGACAGATCGGCGTGTAAAACCAACACGGCGCTTTCACAGCGGCTCCATGACAACCTCAGTGTGTGTGTGTGCTGATGGAGGCTGGCGGCGGAGCAGCACAGTGGCACAAAGAGCAGCGAGTTAGGAGCCACGCTGAAGCTTCTTGTCTGCAGCCGGATGACCGATGGCTCAACTCACTGCATTGTCCCTCGGCGGAGACACACTTAGTCAACATTTGGTTTAGATGTTAACCACCGTTAACTCTTTAAGTCCAACCAATTCAAACTCTATGTGGAAATTTAAGATTATTATTGATGAATTTAGG
>CAAKHC010012909.1:5240-20973 GCA_901007825.1 Macroramphosus scolopax
ACACAGATGTTAGACCATCTACAGAAGATCAGTGTACATTATTTACAGCAAGTCTGTTTGCATTTTACAGGGCTTATGCATCACATGGACATCGACAGTTTCGGTTATAGCTACTACAGACAAGAAAATAACTTAATGCCAAGGTAAGATTATCTACCCCATATTTCTACGTTTCAAAAAAAAAAAAAAAAAAAAAAAAAAAAAGCACATTTTTTTTTTTTAAAGCACCCATACACACCCCCCGTCTGGCTTTTAAAACAAACAGAAACCTAACTGTTAATGCTTCCACTGGGTTTTTCAAGCACGGTTATAATCACTAATAAATAAGCTCCTTAAAACTATAACATGTACATTGTACAAAAAAAGCAACTTGTCTTCACACTCGTGTTCGTAAAGAAGCGAAGCAGTTCGGTTGATTTTGTCCCTGTCTTTCTTTTTCTTCTTCTTCTTCCGTGTGTGTGTGTGTGTGTGTGTCTGTGTGTGTGTCTACATGTCTGTTTATTATGCCTTTAGGCATCTCCGTGTGTCCGCGCACCACCGAGGACTCATCTAATTTGTGACAATTTCTTTATTGTCCTCCATGAAGCGTGTGAACCGAAAGTGGGTTCCGTTGTCTGTGTTGGCCATTTTCTCCAACCCGGCGAGGGCGGCGTTGGGCTCCGTGCTGTGCAGCCGGTCTAGGCTGCCTGTTAGGCCGCCGATGGGGGAGCTGCCTCCGTTCCCCACACCGCCTGACATGTGCGGGATGCCTCCGTTCTGAATGACGGAGATCTCATTTGTCTTCATCGCCAGGCCGTTGGAGAAAGCTGCTGCGTACTGGTTCCAAAAACTAGCCGGGTCCCCGTTGCTCGCCCTGGATGCCATGTCCTTCTGGAAGATCTCAGGAAACTTGATTGAGTTAGTGCCCAGGAAGGCCATTGGTCCATCCACGGAGAGCCTGCGGCCACGTCTGGCAGGAGCGCTGTTCCACATGTGCGTGCCCATGTGAACCTACACAGGGAGAGAGGAGAGGAAAGGGAGGGAGGAGAGACACGGAGAGGGATGAAATTAGTGATGTTTACAAAGTTGGCCACGAGAGCTGCACATGAGATGATGCAATGGAAAAAATAATAATAATGCTCGACTCCGTATTAAAATAGTTTCACACCCTGGGTGCTGCAGCAGACTAGTAACTAGCTGTGGGGAGGTATCAACGTGGCGTAAGCATCTTATTTTGGAAAGACTGATACATGCTGCCTCATCTAAAAACCTTAATATGCTCATCTCACAACGGGGCCACATGGTCGGAGGGAAAATTGCACTGTCCAGTTTCATTGCTCGGGCCAGTATTGCATGTGACATTTCACCTCTTCCATGACAACGGCGCCACTTATTTATGCCCCTTCGTGATCCTTTGAGAGAAACATTGAAATAATTATGTTTCAAGCTATTTTATCTGCAACCTACGACAAAAAGGAGATTACTACAGTGGAGCAGTGTTCACTATAAAAAGGCATCTGTATCAAACCAGTGTCCGATAGCCAGAGTTGTATTTAGTGAAGCCTCTAAAGATTAAAATCTTTCTATAATTAAGGCTGCTTGACATCATATTCCTCAGGGTCTGCAGAGCCTTGAGCATCCGTAAGAATTCAGGATAACAGACTGACCTACGGTGCGATGTTTGCCTCCTATAATTGTTTGACACTGAATCATTCATCCTTTCATCTAAAAAGGTAATTGAGCTCTTCCTTTAATTCATTTAATACCACGTCACACAAACACTCTCATGCACAAATGTTTTCTGGGTGTTTTTTGCCGTTTACCTTGAGGTTTCCTTTGGTGGTGAAAGCGCGACCGCAGATACTGCAGGCGAAGGGCTTCTCCCCGGTGTGGGTCCTCTCGTGGATCTGCAGAGCGCTCGAGGAGGAGAAACACTTCCCGCAGGTGTTGCAGAAGTGTTGCTTGGGCGTCCTGCGCGGCGGAGCGTTCGAAAGCACGGGGGAAGTGGAGGCCGACGATGTGACTAAGCCGGCGGGAGTCATGTCCTTGGTCTCTTGGTGGAAGCTATGGAGGAAGCCGTTGACCTCGGGTTTGTTGTGGGAGCCTACAGAGATGAGGGAAGGTGTCGGGCTCGAGGACAAGCTAGTGTTTGACGGCTCGAAGAGCTGCGAGGGCAAGTCTCTCATCTGATGGGTGAGCATGTGTTGCTTGAGATTGCCCTTGGTGGAGAAACCCCTGTTACAGGCCGTGCAAATAAATGGTCGTTCTTTGGTATGGCTTCGATAGTGAATGTCCAAGGCACTCTGACAAGCAAAGGTCTTCCCACATATGTCACAGGATGTGTTCTTGATGATATTACGCTCACGGAAGGGGAACATCATGCCCAGGGGGTCTTTTGAGGGATTGACGGATGTCAGGTCCAGGGCTCCGATGTTGGAGGGGTGAGAGTGCAGAAGGCTTGCACCGTGCTCCAAGGATAAGGCCCTCTGATGTCTTTCTTCCAGGCTGGGGGATTTGCGTAGTTGTGGCTGCATGCTAGTGGGGGATGGCGCCTGCATAGAGGAGGTAGATTCTGACACAGCTGGACTCCCAGTGCTTTGGCTTTCAACATCCCCTCCCAGAGATGAGGAGTCATTGGTGAGGCAATCCCCCTCCACTAAGCCATTCGCCATCGCCTTCATTTGGCTGACTAGTAGCTCCTCTGATAAATTAGTGCGGGCGTGCTCTTGGCCGTTTTTCTCGTGCCCGTCCTGGCAAGCCATGTCAAGGGGAACCGGGGAGTTACAGAGGCTGTCGTAGGTAGCATCAGCTGACCTGGGTGTGTCTGGTATGCTGCTATCCGGGCCCTCATCCATCCCTTCGATGTCATCAGAGAAGTTGTCCAGGTCGTCGAAGTTCCTCTCCTCGAACGAGCCGGTGTCAGAGGCCATGGACTCGGGGTAATTGTCCGGCAGTGGGGTGTTGGGGATCTGTCCGCCCATGTGCATGCGGATATGCTGCTGTAGAACCACAGCGTTTGTGAACTTCTTCTGACAGATAGGGCAGGAGTGTTGGACTCTAAGAGGAGGCATGGCCCTGTGGACGCTGTAGTGGGTCTTGAGATTTCCCTTGGTGGTGAACGCCCTGCCGCAGATTTTACACTTAAAGGGCCGTTCGCCCGTGTGAGTGCGGTAGTGCATTTTCAGAGCACTCTGACAGCTCAGCACGCGGTGGCAGATGACACATTCATTCGGGTCCGTCACCTTCCTGTCGATGTTCTCCACAAGCTGCTGCAGCTTGGAGGTCTCGGACCCGTGGAGAGGATCCAGAATACCTCCGAAGGGGAACTTAGCCTTGAACTGATCGGACATTAGAGGCATGAGTGGGTTGGTCATCATGGGTGGGCTGTTGGATGTCGTGTACTCGGCAGTGCTCTCTGAGGCAGAGCTCACGTTTGTCATGAAGCCCGAGGAGTGGCTGCCTTCTTCAGTTTTCCCATTTGAGGTAGGCAGAGTTGCACCTTCACCCTCTTCAGACACTCCATCATTATTTTTAGCCGAGGGCTCGGTGAATCCCGAGTCGCTCTTTGCAGTAACAGAGGGGCTCGTTATGGCTATTGAATGATCCTCCTTTTTGATGAAATGTGGCAGGCTTGGCATGGTCGGCGGCAGCAACATGCCAACAGACGACGTCAGAGTGGGCAAAACTGGTTTGCTATCCAGCCAGCTGGTGACAGGCTTCTCCGGGGGCATCGACATGCCATATGGAATGCCGGTGCTTGTCGGTATGTTGTCTAAATGCTCGGGAACGGGATACGGATTCATCTGGATGTGTGGGTATTTTTCTTTATGACGCTGGAAATGTACCTTCAGGTTGCCGCGCGTGGAGAAGCGGTTGCCGCAGATATTACACTTGTACGGCCTCTCGCCGGTGTGCGAGCGCAGGTGGATTTGCAAGGCACTGTCGCTCCCAAACACCTTGCCGCAAAACCTGCACTTATGCTTGAAGAAAGTATCGTCTGAGCTGCTCTTGTGTTCAAATGAAGTGACGTTTGGCGGCTTGCCTTTCCTTTGCTGAGCCAAAGCCGCTAAAGAGTTGAGGTCCTCTACAGTGGTGCCAACGCTGGGCAGGGAGCTGGAGAACATGGGGTTTCCAGGTGGGGGCTGAGGTAGAAGGGGATTCACTGCAGAGCTTAACAAGCTACCTATTCCAAACGCTGGCGCGGATGACTTAGCAAGAGAGGAGTTACTGAGCTGAGAGTGGAGGCTGCTCATATGACTCGGCCTCTTGTCAGAGGACTGGGCATTGATTGTTGATGGCCCCAGTGTGCTAATGCTCTGAGATGTCTCACTGCTGCTTGGGTTGGATTGAGGTAGCTGTGCTGCTGCAGCAAGCTGCTTTAGGCTGTTAATACTGGCTGACTGACTCGCCAGGTTCTGCGCTAGGCCTGCGGCTGCAGCCAGCTGTTGGGAAAGATGGGAGCTGAGTGTGGTCAGTGGGCTGGCGGCGGGCCCCATTGTGCCCGGAGCAGAGGTTGGGGGAACCTGCAATTCTGGGGATTGGGAGGCCAGGCGCAATATTTGATGGCGAATCTGCTCTATAAGTTGCAGCTGGTGGATCTGCTGCTGTTGGAGGGCGAGGAGCTGCTCCATCAGGGCTGGCACTGCCACCCTGGGGCCCCCCGTGGAACGGCCCTCTTGGGAGAACTGGGCCACAGCTACTTTGGTGCTCTGCAAGTTTTCAATTATGACATTGCTGTTGATCATAGAAAAGTTCCCCAGCTCAGCTAGGTTGGTGAGCTGAAGCAGCGGGGCGGAGATAGCTGAAGTACCTGCCGCAGGGCCGGACGGGCCCCTGCCACCGTGGCCGCTAACAGGGTCGGTGGGGCTCCCCGTTTGACTGCCGTCCTCTTCATGCCCGCTGCTCATCCCGGAAACATCCACGTCCATGGGTTCGTCGTTTTCATGAGTGATAGGCTCCAAAAGGTCACTGCACTCTGTTTGATCAGTGTTATTAGCTGTGTCATTCATCTGGTCATCGGGATTATGGGGAGGGGACCCGGGCGAGAAAGTTCCAGTGGGGGAGGCCGGATTCTCATTCACGATCAGAACTAACTGATTCTTAGTGCAATTCTTCTCGTGCTCCTCGAATTCGGACAGTTCAAAGAACTCGGCGCAACATCTGCTACAGACGTGGGCGTCTGACTCCTTGCTGGGGGGATCCTCCGAGCAAAGTTCTGTGTCCCCTGAAGAAAAAAAAAAAAAAATAGGAAACAGAGGATTAGTGATTAGAAATGTTCCGCAGCTGAAGAAGCAGCTTTATCTCCGAAAATTCCATTGTTGTTAATCTTAAGTTAATCAGTTTTACACTTATCCCCTTGATGTGCTCACAAAAAAAAAAAAAAACAACGATCGAAAGGCAACAATAAGCCAACAGGAATGAGAGAGGAGCCTCGTTCAGTGCAGCGGCCTCTTAAACGCGATAAGAGGGGATTCAAAATCAATGGGAACTACTCAAATATTGCTTAAAAGTGATCTTTGAAGATGTACATCTGGGTTTCATCAGCCAACCAAAGGTAATCATTTTCTCCAGATAATCCATCAAAATATAGCGCAGAGTGAAGTGAGGACATCGGGGCCTTAATGAAATTTCATAGAAAGGCATTGATTTCCAATATTCGGTGCCCTTCAAAGTCCACTTGTCCACTCGGCGCGAATCAAGCATTTGAAGGACTTATTAGACTTTCAATTTGCTGTCAACTTTGCTCATTTTCAACCAACTATGGGCATCTCGGACAGGTTATCTATGTCACTAAACTAATTTGTATCCACTCAGGCAGCAATCACAGCGAGACATGAACAACAGAGCCGGTGGCATCCAGACGGCGACGTGCTCACACGACACAACAAGCAGGAACAAACCAGGAGAACATGATCCAGGTACAAATGCAAGCTCATGTAATATTGAAATTATCACTTGGGGATTCAAACGTTCCTCATAATGAAAACGATATTGAATTTTCAACAACGCCCATAGACTTTGTTTTTCCATTATTAATGCAGCAATTAATCAATTAACATAAAACATCAACTTCAGGAAATAACTTGGATAAAACTAAAAGTTTAGGGCGGAAGCAACAGAAAGCAACGAGCAATCAGGTTAGAAAACAAAAGCAACGACCGGCTTTTAAATGCGCACAAAATCAGGTTTTTGAATTTGCCATTTTAATATACAGGACGAGTCAGGGAGCGAAGCAGCAAGACGACACCCTGCAGCCACGAGAGCCTCCGCTGGGCTGCAGACTTTCCGTATTCTTCCTCCTCTTTGTCACACTAAAATCCTGCTGTTTAACATACAAGTTGATTTACAAATTGCATTTTTCTATGAATCCCTTTTCACTGTGACTCCGGCCCCCTCGACACTTTCATCGGGGCCAAGAATTCATTTGCAAATGAAACCCAGAGAAGTGCAGCCCTGCCCCACAGAGAGACAGGATGCCTTCCCATTGTTCACGCAGCATGGGAGCGGCGGGGATCGTCGGCACAGCCTGGCCCTGCTCATCTCGGTCGACTCAAAGCAGATCCTGTTTAATTCAGGGATTATCTCCCTCAATGTTTCTCTGCTCAGAGACATCAGATAACGCAAAGTTGCCATGACAGTAAACCCCGGCCCTCACACCAGCAAACCATGCAAACAGAGAAGACTCAACTTTAATGATAACTTTTCATGTAACCCCCCCCCCCCCGACACCCCCCCGTCCACCCACTGAAGAAAAAATGGATTCACAGTGTGAGCAATGTGAGGAATAAATAAACACCTTCCGTCTTTTCTCAAGACCGACTGTACGCAAATTAGTGGGAAGAATGTCCAATCATACTGATTGGTGTGATTAAAATAACGAAAAAAGACTCGTGACAGAAAAACTTCAGGGAGATGTAGAATAAATAAATAAATAAAAAGTGTGTGTGTGTGTGTGCAGAGGCTTGGGCATGAGAAAAATATGGTACAACGCTGAGCATAAAGAGGAAGTGGTTCACAATGAAATTAAATAAAAGCACCATCTCATTCATACACACACTTTAGAAAACGGCCTTTTGTATTATAATTTTTTTTTTCTCAAAAGATTAATTAACAAACGAAGATATTTTATGCAGAGCGCATCCTCCTCAAATCTTCACGGGCATTGTGAAACACTATTTTTTAGCCATCGAGTGTAAAATCCAAAAAACAATATTACAGCGTTAAAAAGTATCACTGGATAATATATTTGCATAAAAAAGAAAAAAAAAAAGATAACAGATGATATTAATTCTCAAATTATATTTTTAATTTCTGCATTATTAAATGAGGAAATGCTGAAAAACATTTTCATGAAAATTGTGCAGAGCAGCAGTGAAGTCTCGTCTCCACTACCTGCTGGTTCAGTTTGGAATGTGACCGAATAAAATAACGTTGAAAACATACGAAGGTCTGAGATATCGAGTTCCATCGATAACTTCAACGCTCACACACTCACAGAGCTGCTCCGCACAGTTTTTACTGAACTCCAAAATCAAATCAAAACTAAATCAATGCTCGTCTATTAATCCACCGTCCATGCGAGAGACAAGTACAGCAAATAGCGCAGATGCTAGCATTAGGCTTAATTCCCAAAATAGCAAGGATTAACTTCGAATTAAAATTAAGATTAAGTCAAGCTGGTATGAAGATTGTAAAACTTCTATCAGAAGCACAATGCGCAGGGCTAAAGGGCACCAGGAGAGACAAAGAGCAGAGGACAGAGACTGACCAAAGTCTGAATATGAGAGACAAGAAAGTGAGGATTAGTCACATGAAAAAAAAAAAAGGTCGGCGGAGAGCTTTGAGAGATCCTACATTATTTTTTCGCTGGGGGCCTCTGTGAGCCTCTTGACACTTGTAACTTCAGGAGGTTTTTTTTCTGCTCACACCGTCTCCATCCCACTGAACACTAGATGGGGTTCCACTAAAGCTGCCTGGGTCCAGGACAAGACTCAAATCTCAGAAGCTCTGCCCCGGTGACATGCTTAAAGCTTAAGGGGAGGGAAAAAAGCAAATCAAGTCCTTGAGGCTGCACTCACACCGCATATACACTGGCAACATGACAAACAACTGCACTCTCTGTTTGCAGGGAACAACAGTGCAAAAAAAAAAAAAAGGGGGCTGCCCTGCCAATTTCCCCAAGGGGGGCCACTCGGATGGGGCGAGGGGATGGCTACAATATTGATAAGGCCTCACACACACACACACACTTTAAAAAAGAAAAAAAAAGGAAAAAGTGGAGGCCTTGCTGGGCCGCCTGCAGCTCCAAACAGCAGGGTCAATGACGAGGTAGAGTGGAACACACTGGGCCCTGAACTCTCGTCACCTCCACACAGAGGGACGCTGGCAAAGGTTAAAACAGCTCAACATCTCTGGCTCTGCGGCTCTCGCTGCAGCCGCCAGCTAACCACGGCCCCCTCGACATCACTGATATCCAGCTACAGATACCACCACTTTCTCTTTTCATTTCCAGCCACCACAACTCTACACACACACACATACACTCATAGTAAAGAATGTCCCAACGTGCATAATTACATACAAGATACTACTGCTAAAGTATTTTCAAATGTTTTGCATGGTAGTGGATCCAGGATGTGCTGCATCCTGCACAGAAATCCACAGACAAAAACAAAGTCTATTGGCAAGTTTACCAGATATGAAGGGGAAAAAAAAATGCAGAAAAACACTCATTAACCAGGTTTGGCTTAATCATCAAGTTCCCAAAAATCACGTGAAAGGAGCTGCAAGCATCTTTTCTCTGCATGTCGTCCTCCTGAGACAAACAAATGTCCTGCACATGCTTTTTTTTTTTTTAAATCAAAATGTATTAACATAGAATGTTTCTATGACTTGTTCACACCAGCACCAGGAATTATTTCTAATTTCAATCTGCATGTTTTATTTCTGTTTGTGTGATATTTATTTATTTTTTTGGGGCAGATTAAAAGCTTTAATAAAATATAAGTGTGCAGCTCTGCAGGAGAAATGACGACAAGCTTCAATTGCATTAAAGATATTTTCTGTAAAACTACAGAAAATATATATACGTTGTATATTTTTGCTGGTGATTCCTGGGACAGAAGAGTCGGTAAACAAATGCTCCACTGGCCTCTTACGAAATCTGTGACATTAATCTCTTTCCGCTGTTATTTTTTTCTTCAGTTCTGCTTTATATTTCTAACATTAATGCAACAATTTAACCGACTTTTGCTGCCTTTTAAAAGTCTGTACGAGCTCCTGGATTCACACTCGTGAATGCAACTTTGTTATATTTTAATCCCGAATATTCTTCACTTGTCTTTCTGAATTATTTCCCCTCAGATCATCTTTATTTAATTTAAAGAAGAAATATCAGGCCTGTTTTTCTTTTTGCTTTTGTCGAGTCAACTATTTATTTTGTAACGTGTGTGTGTGTGTGAGTGTGTGACCCAGTGAGACAGACCTCACTGTGCTTCTACATCAACACAAATATGAACGATGAGTAAACTGATGATGTATTTTCTGGCTGATAAGAGTTCTGCGCTCTGGGAACTTCAACCACGCTGCGTCGCGCTGTGAATTAGGACGTTCAGAAAACGAATTAAAAGACGTCACACGACTTCCAGACTGAAACACACGGATGGGGAGATTTTCTGGGACCGAAGGGAAAAAAGTTGGGAGTCCCGGCCGGAGCCGGAGCAGCAGCGACCGGGTGGTCCATGTCGACGCACCGAGAGTCCGCCGAGCGCAGGCAGGGCTCGCCGAGCTCCGACCAGCGAGACATTTCAGTTGGTTCGTTGATAAACGCGATTCAAAGCTGAAGTTTAGGAGTTTCAAAAACTTTTTGAAAAACCAAGCGGCACATCCAGAAGAGAAATACACCAACTGTAATATTCAACGGGATGTTTTTAAAGTTACGCGTGTACAATTTCAACAAATCTGTCGTGTTGAGGAAAATACTAAAAAAAGTACAGTTGAAATACTTCTTAGATTGAATTTAAACAATATCCTTCCCTTAAAGTGTTGGGGAAGAAATAAAAAAAGATGAGTGAAACTGCAAGAGAAACAAACAACTAAAAAGTAGGAGTAAATGTTAACCCGTGTGTGGCCGCAGGCGCGCTGGAAAGTGGGAGAAATGTTTGGTGTTGTGGGTGAAAAGCAGCTCGGACTCACCATTGTGCTCGGAAAGAGGCAGATGAGGGTCGGATTGGAAGTGTTGCGGCTTCGCTTGTTTCCTCCGCGACATGCTGGCTGGCACATCAGCAGGCAAAGAATAAAAAAATGACTACAAAACCTTCTCAAAAATTACGTAAATCGAGCCCATCCACCGCGCATGTGCCACGTTATGATTATCAATAATGCGCTGCGATTAATCATACAGGGGGGGCTTCTTTGAAAGGCGATTGGCACCTCGCCAGCCCCCCTCCTATTCAAATGAAGTCTCTTTAATCAATTAGCTCCTGATTTGCTGGGGACTCTTGTCTCTCTCTCAGCTCCCACCCAATGAGTTGATCCGAACGGGGAAGAAAGGCTGGGTTTTCCAAACTCCCTTTGGATACAGTTTAACCCCTTCTGTTAGCCAAGTCAACGTTTATCTTGACTTGTACAGAAGAATGTCTCGAGTCCATGCCTGTGAAAGTATCTTTCAATCTTCCACACTGATCAAGCAAGCGAGCACAGTTTTCTTTTTTCTTGTCCCCCCCTGGTAGATGCGGACTGCGATCACCAACTTTCTTCTCCCCGCGACCCGGTAGTCCTTCCTCCGCTCTCGCTTTAATTGTAATTCACTTCTTGCTGTGTTGTTCACGGACACCCACTCTCATTAGAGTTTCAAGCGAGGCTCCCGGTGCGCTGAAAGCCAGGTTGCGCGAGCATGTTTTCCGTGCGTAAATGGCACCGGTACGCGTTCCCCCAAAAAAGTCCACGTAGCGATCCGACGTCCCGGTCAGGTTCATTTGATTATTATTAGTAGATAGGGGGGTCACATTCTAACACGTTTTCATCACACTGCATTCCGCGAATAAACAAACTTTGAGGGCCCGTGCAGCACTGGGACAAAAGTGGAGCCCTGCCCATCGAGGATCTGATTGGTGACTGAGTTGCTCAGTCATGCTGCCATTCACCTCCTCCCTCCATCTCCCCCTCCCTCCCTCACCATCTCTCTCGCCCCCTCTCTCTCTCTCTCTCCCTCTCTGATTGCGCACAGCAGTTCCAAACGCTTTGTGCTGCTCACCGGCACGATCAGCGGTGAAGACAGCGGAGAGAAGTTTTCATTTCTTCCCCCGACGTGTATTTATTTTGTGCCACAGACATGTGGACTCGGATACAAATCACAAAACTTAGTTTTAATAGAAAAAATACATGTATATCGTCGCTATCGAGGGGGTTGTTTGTACTGGAAAACCAGAATGAATGAACCGCAGTGAAGCCCGAAAAGTTGGATGTTTTGCTGGATGACATTTAATTCTTAATAATGTACATTAGAAATGTGTAATTGAGGAATATAATGATGCTCGTGACTGTAAAGGCAAGAAAACACTATTTTAATCAGCCTGTTAAATAATTGATAAACCACACAGACGCTCCATATTATTATTTTTATTATTATTATTATTATGATTATTATTATTTGTATTATTATTATTATTATTATTATTATTATTATGAAATTACAGGAGTGCAGCTCCAGTAGTGATGCTGCTATAAGTGGGCAGGAGGTCCCACAGGAGCTTCATCTGAGCGCCGAGTCGAGTAGATTTATTAGGTGAAAAAGATAAACGAAGCTCTCACTCCTGCTGATTTTGAGAAATGAAGATAATAACGTGACTATAGGTGACGCCTCGGATGCCATTATTTTTCACTGAATATTTAAAGAGCAGCTGCAGGCGAGATGGATCTGGTCCTCTCTTGTGTCAGCTATCTTTTAGTTTCTACTACTTACTATTTACTTATTCATGGGGAAAAAAGGAAAGAGCAGAGGGGGTTGGGGGGTGAAATACTTCTGGTGGCGAATGTCCTTTATCGACACATAATAATTAAACATGTATTTTATTTTATTTTTTTCATGCATTTTCCTTGTAATGATCTGCTTTAAGATCTGTAACCAGGTCGGAAACGCGCGCAGTGGATCAAACAATCAAACAGTAAATGATCATTAATTGGGGAGAACGTGTCCGCGTGTGTCGATGCATAACCCGCAATTATGTGCTGCAAAGTTGAAATTTGCTGGGAGAGAGAGAAGGAAAAAAAAAAGAGCCTCTGCAATATTGTAATGTCCCGGGCGGGAAAATCAATGGCCAGTTAATTGATGTGAGTGTTGGTGTGAGATTGTAAACAGGGTGATTTGCAGCCCAGCCGAGCGGGAGACACTTTAAATGGGATTCACTCGGGATGCAGAGGATACAGTGTTAACCATCATGGAGGCTGCATGACACAGACCCAACAGACACAACACACAGCCTGAAGCCTTGGAAGTTTTTACACTTTGAATTAGAAGCTCATTTTATTTACTTGAAAACACATAATATCCTTTATCCAGCAGATAATGTTGCTGCTTTCCAAAGGCTGGTGCAGGATAACATACATTTAATATAAATCATATTGATAATGTGGATTTAGGTATTATATTATATAAAAGTGTTTTTTAGGAATTTAATAATAACTGCACACATAACTTCCTATTTTCTGCAGCTGATCCCTCCGCGCATCGGAAGTGCGCATGTGTCTGCGCAACCGGTGCGGCTGCAGGAGAAGGTCCGGCCATCATTAACGATTATCACTGACGTGCCATGATTGATAACACAGCTCAGAAACACTGTGCGTTCGACCGAGTGATGTGATAGTTCAGCAGGGGAATCCCTCCACCACCTCCTCCACCACCTCCACCTCCCCAAACCAGAGTCGTCTGTGATCCCCATCCGGCGCAGTTCTCACTAGAAAGCCCTTTTCTGTGTAACACCGCATTCAACACGTGGTGGGGTTTCTTTTCACGGCTCTGCTCCCTGTTCAACGAGATGCCTGAAGAATTACAACTAGCTGGATCAGGCCTTCATCTAGGTCAGCTGCAAGTGTGTGTGTGTGTGTGTGTGTGTGTGTGATAATAGGCGAGAGGACGTTTGGGGTGTTTAGTCTTTAAGACAAGTGGAGAACAACTTCAGGAGCTTCAGTGTCAATATACACCAAAGTTATTTCACGAGTGTGATTTAAAGGAGTTAAATATAAAGTTATAAAGCTGTTGTCTCTTGTTATTGCTATAATTAAAGTTGCCATTTAATTTTAATTAAAAATAAACGGTATAATATTGTCGAATACGTCCACGGGCGCATACAAGCTGCTTCGTGTGGAGCTTTAAAAAAAAGCCAGGGTGTAAGTCTTGCCATTTTAAGCCCGGTCCATAACAGTAAACACCTAAACCTTTCACCCCCATCACTCCCAACACAAATATCAAGAAAAGCATGGCCTTATTCATGGCATGCTGACGTCTTGCTAAAGGATTAAGACCTTGATTAAAGGGATTGTTGTAAGCTGGCCTCATGCTCAAAGACATAAAGAAATAGGCCACATTTTCCTCCTATCAAGTCGGCCACGCTGTCCCCTATATAACGCAGTGCAACTATATTAAACGTGCCCGACGGCAACAACTTACAAAATAATAGCTCCTTCATAATTACGATATATATTATTAAATGAGTTTATAAAGGACGCCCTGCGTTATATAAACTGCTATCAGAATATATCGTATGAACTTTAATCGTCTTCCAGATGATCAGAATGCAGCATTTAGAGCTCCGCTTCACCGCCCTGGAAACCCCTTTGAAAAATGACCCTGCATTAAAATTCAGTACCTGCAGCAGCAGAGAAGAGCCTCCATTAATTAAGAGATCAAACCCTCCCTATTGTCCTCGAGCTGCCCTGCCACCACTCGTCCCACAGTGGTGTCTCCCCTCCATTGTGCCCCTTGACAACTTCCTGCAGCATCGCCCGATATCAATGGGCCGTGTTTGTTTTTACATTATCTCAGCTGCAGATACAGACGCCCCCTTTCACTGCGGCCGTGTTTGAGGGGGGAAACAAGCAAACATTCGAGGGTGTCACGGAGGTGCCGCAGGTCGCAGGCCCGTCACGTGACGACACGTCTGCACTGCGAGAGAGTGTGTGTGTGTGACGCTGGTACAGTTAGACTCACGCACACGCGCAGCCTCCCCCGCTGTGTGTTGTCGCTGCACAGATCACTGACTAACAGCCGCGTCCTGCCACTTATTAGTGAGAGAGGCAGCGGTGTCCTGACCTGACTGGTGTTACTGGAAACCAGACAGCAGCCAGCACTGATACATATGTATATATAAAACAGTAGACATGCATGATGTCACTTCCTTTACTGATTACAAAAATAATCATCAATTATGCAAAATAAGAAAATAAGAAACCAGAAAATCTGAAGATATAAATTTATAAAAACTGCTGCAAGTCTAATTCTGTTGCTGTAAATTGATATAAATGCACATGCATGGATGATTCAACAATTAATGCATGTAAAGTTTCATTACTCTGCAGCTGAATCTCTTTCCTGCACAAGTACTCACATCCACAGAGCTGCAATCATTAAAACCCTCCAGTTGTTATGATACAAATTCTCTTGATTGTATCTGATTAAAAACCTGCTCGCTTGAGTTGCATTGACAGGAAAAACCTCCGTGCTTCTGGACGACCACCAAGGATCCCAATTTGAGCTCCTTCATATTCTTCAGAAACAACGTATGACAGTGACGGATGATATTTGGATGATGCCGCTCGCTTAGATGTTTCACAGAACCGGAGCCGGGTTACACTGACACACATCACAAAGACTGGAAGTTACAGAGGAGCCAAACACACACAGACATCTTGAAGAAATTATACACCCCCCCCTCACACCCCCCCAGACACAAGAACCTGGAAGCAAAACAAAAAAAAAAAAAATCACACTGAATCATCCCCACGTTCCTCCAACGTGCTTGTAAACATACAGAATGTACACATGTGATGTCTGCAGCGTCGGCGGCCGCAGAGCAAGCCGGGGCGAGAAGTGCGACCGCACAACAAAGCAGGTAACCGCCGGGTGAGCAGACGCGTAAAACAGCCAAACATTCTTACAGTAAATACACCCCACAAAGTTGAAACATATCAAGCGGTTTATTCGCAGCGACTCCCAAGCACATGATGTTTATCAGCTGCCGCCAGACAGACGAGTCGGTCGGCCAGCAGTTAACTGCGTCTCAGACGGCCCCCTTATTGCTATTGATAGTTAGCATCAGTGTCCCCGGCTGAGCAATGGGGCTGCTGTGGGCAAAGCTATTGATCTCCAGCTTGTCCCTGACCGGCCTGGAGGTAGAGGGGAAGGATGGGCGCGGGAGGCGGGAGGCGGGGAGGCGGGGGGGGGCGTGGAGGCTGACACTCCGAGACTCGCTGTTTGGCACCCGGAGGGGCTGATGGGGAGGGTGACTGCATTTGGAAAGCCATCAATCTGTTAATTTTGTGATTCTAGTCAGCCCGTGTGCAGTCACACTTGTTGCTACCGGAAACCACAGACGTGCAGTTCATAACACCGATTCATATCTGGATCATCTCGTCTTCTTCCCTCTCTTTATTCAATCCTCAGGGATTGATTGATTTCAGTTCGACCATCTCAAGTTCCTCGCATGCATGGCTACCCCCTCATGCCCCCCCCCCCCCCTTCTCAAAAAAAAAAAAAAAA